>JAJHPF010000006.1:1444780-1601780 GCA_024447775.1 Carex cristatella
ATATCATTAATATCTACTTTATCTCGGTTCCATCCTATTCCATTCATGACATAGTTTATCGAGATCTCTTCATTTTCATTAATTTTACATACTTGAGTTTCTGCTGGAACTCCAATATTAGTTATAATTTGATTTTCTTCTGGAATTTTTTCTATCATATCCTCGACTTGGCCATTTTCATTCTTTGCTCCTTTTCTTTTTCGAGGATTTTTATCTTTGGAACCGATTGGTCTTCCACGCTTCATGCGTATCATAATTTCATTAGTTTGTCCAACAGGGACATCAACTTTTATTGGAGCATCAGCAGCTGGTACATGTGATTTGGTCATTTTTTTTGAGTCTGTAAATGCGTCTTGGCAATTGGTTAGCTAATCTTTGCAAATGAATTATCTTTTGAACATTTAGTTCACATTCTTTAGTACGAGGATCAAAATGTGCTAATGATAATTCATTCCAACTAATGTCTTTTCCCCAACTGGTTATTTTGTCCCCCTAGTGTTGGAAATTTTGATTCATCAAAATGACAATCGGCGAATCTAGCCGTAAATAAATCTCCTGTCATTGGTTCTAAATATTTTATTATAGATGGAGATTCAAATCCAACATAAATTACCAACCTCCTTTGAGGTCCCATTTTAGTGCGTTGTGGTGGAGCAATTGGAACATATACTGCACATCCAAAATTCTTATATGGGAAATATTAGGTATGTGAACAAAAACTAATTGTAAAGGGGAAATTTTATTATAGCTAGTTGGTCTGATGCGAATTAGTGCTGCTGCATGCAAAATAGCATGTCCCCAACAAGATATTGGAAGTTTAGACTTCATAAGTAATGGTCTTGCAATTAATTGTAATCTCTTTATAAATGACTCCGCAAGTCCATTTTGTGTATGAACATGAGCTACAGGATGTTCAACATCAATTCCAATAGACATACAATAATCATTGAATGTATGAGAAGTAAATTCACCAGCATTGTCTAGACGTATTTTCTTAATTGGATAATCAGGAAAATGTGCTCTTAATCCAATCAATTGAGCAAGTAATCTCGCAAACGCCAGGTTGCGTGTTGATAATAAACTTACATGTGACCATCTTGTTGATGCATCAATTAAAATCATAAAATATCTAAATGGTCCACATGATGGGTGTATTGGCCCACAAATATCACCATGTATACGTTCTAGAAATGTAAGAGATTCATTTTGTATTTTCGCTGGTGATGGTCGAATAATCAACTTTCCTTGAGAACACGCAGCACATGACAATTCATTAGTTAGAAGAATCTTTTGGTTCTTTAATGAATGTCCACATGAATTCTCTATTATTTTTCGCATCATTATTGATCCGGGATGGCCTAACCGGTCATGCCAAACTATAAACATATTTTTGTCTGTAAACTTCTGGTTAACAATAATATGTGCTTCAATTGCACTAATATATGTGTAATACAAACCGGAGGAAAACATAGATAATTTTTCTAATATGAATTTTTTATCAGACGTTTTGCTAGTTATATAAAGATATTCAATATTTTCTTTATTAGTTGTCTCAACATGGTATTCATTTTGGCGAATATCCTTAAAACTTAATAAATTTCTTTGAGACTTAGAAGAATATAATGCATTATTAATATAAAGTTGAGTTCCTCCGTTTAACAACAATGCATTATTAATACCAGGAAGTTTGTCCTGGTATTGTTTCTCGTGCGTATATCGTTGCCTTTGCAAAGACGAGATGCATCATATTTTCTTGGGAAGATATCCTACGAAATCCCTTCCGGAAGGCTCGACGGAAAGATCTCTGTTGCTGACGAGGTCCTCAAAGCACTTCCCGCTCCTTTCCACAATCTCACCGTAGTGAAGGCCCTCTTTGCAGCTCAGGGGCTCTCTTCTGACGATGTAGTTGCACTTTCTGGGGCCCACTCAATCGGCCGCTCCCACTGCTCATCGTTCACAAATCGCCTCTACCCCACCATTGACTCCACATTAGATCAAAATTTTGGATATTTACTGAGAACCAAGTGTCCGGAAAATGTACCAGTGGTTGATGTTGTCCCTCGGGATTTTGTCACACCGATCAAGTTAGATAACAAGTATTACCAGAATGTTCAAGATCTCAAAGGACTCTTCAACTCCGGACTGGAGCCTCTTGACAAGTGATGAGACCGCGAACCTTCGAACGACTTTCGGACTACGCCTCAGCCTCTTCGAGGCAAAGTTTGCAGAATCAATGGTGAAAATGGGCAACATTCCGTTGCTCCCCGGGACGCAGGGTGAGGTCAGAAAGTCATGTCGCGCTGTGAATTACTAAGCGTGTTAAGGTTTTGCATTGCCAACGTATCAATGTTTGTTGATTCGATTGAATCCTGATTTGTTGTGTGATATTTACAAAGTGTAAGATAACATTTAATGTAACTCTTTCATAATTTGTTTTCAATTATGTATTTGGTTCTAAAAAAAAAAAAACTATTATATATTTGGTTGAAAAGTTCAATTAACGGTGTTGTTGACTTAGTCTGGTTGAAAAGTTCAATGGTGTTGTTGACTCAAGTCTTTTGTCCCAAATTAGTTACCACCACAAAATTTTAAAATTCTGATTTTATTATTGATTTCTACAAAATAAAAAACTAACGACGTGCCCACTTTGATGTTGCGCATGACTGACCAAGGAATCATATGCAACTTGGTGTCGAGCATGAGTTTTCTCTGTTTCAATTCAATTTGAGCTAAATTTGAAGGTTTTTTTTATATGGTGGGACCCACCAAAGTCATGCGCAATTTGATTTCTTTAAACAAAATTTATTAATTTAAAGCATGAATTTGAATATAGCAAATTAAGTGCTAGATATTTTCTAAAATATTCTTTTGAAAATAATGTACCTAATAGGTTGAGACCAGTTAGAATGATCAGCATTAATTACATTTGCCTTTTAGAATAATGAACACTAAATCACAAATCTTAAGATATGGATCAGCTTTATGGAGATTGCATATTGAGGCTGTTGGGCCGGTGTACAGCCCAATAGAGATTTCGTCCAGATGGGTCTAGCCGCTCTTTTTTTATTGCTTTCTTAACAAAAATCATTTATGCATCCATGATAGTTTTTTTTATTTTTATTTTTATCATTAATTGGATAGATGAGCGCTAGCCTTTGAACAAAATAGTACACTCATTTTAGTGACACCGGATTACATTTTACATTTTCAAAGTCCAAACAGTCAATTCAAACCGTTCAACATGATGGATATATTAAAATGTGTTTGCAGATCAAATTTTATATTTTTTTTAATTTTTTTTACTATTTATTAAGATGGATACAAAAATTCAATGATATAAAAATAGCGATTTTGTAAAATACTTAATAAAGAGTCAAGAAAAAAAATATAAAATTCGAAACTCAATAATTTTGAAAAGTCAAAATGACGTGAACTTGACCCAAGCCGACATGAACTATTTATTCGGATTGGGCATTTGCGCGTTGATTTCTGTTTTAGGTCTCCGGAAGACTATTTCTTCCTGTGCATGTCAATTAGCGGTGGAAATTAAAATTCTATGCCAAAAAAAAGGGGAGAATTGAAGGATGTAATTATACTGGATATTAATTTGTATATAAATGAGGTGAAAATTCTAGTTGAGATGGTAATAACGAGTTGTAAAGTTAAATCGAGTTCAACTCATTATCAACTTGAGTTGGCTCACAACTCGTTTGATTAATTAATTTCCTTAGTTATAGTTATATACTAATAAGAAATTATCTAAACACACAATTTAAACATAATTAACAAGACAACTAACAGAGAACTAGTCTTTGGTCTAGTAACTAAAGCACATGGTCTCTATGTGAGAGGTCATGGGTTCGAAACCCAGATGAAAAAAATCATTTGTTATAATAACAAAAGTATTAAATAGTTGGATGGCTTGACCTCCAACTTTTACTCAAAAAACAAGACAACTAACAAAACAAACAATTCAAACTTCATCTTATTAGGAGTCATTTAAAAGAACATGGGATTTATTTTGACGAATTTTGTATAACTCGAGTTGTTAATGAACGAGTTGGGGTATGCTCAAACTCACCTCATTTATTAAACATGTCAGCCAACTTGGGTTGTAAATGAAGGAGTTAAAACGAGCAGTTAGCGAGCGAGTTATGAGCAAGTTACGAGTTTGAGCGATTTTGTACGTACAACCCTAATTTGTATCCTCTGTTTTCAGAGATATTATGTTAAAGTTTATTCTTAATATTTGTTTTACATTTTGAATGTAATAGGAATGGAATGTAGCAGTAATGTAATAGGGTTCCTGTAAATGCCGACGGGCTTTCAAAAAAAAAAAAAAAAATTCTATGCCAGTAGGTAATAGTAGTAGTAGTAGTGGTGAATGAAAATCTGTTGTTTTATTAATTAGCAGTGCAACTACAACATTAACAAGTAGCATAGATTTTTTTTTGTTCTTTATTATTGGTAATATCTATTGTTGAAGAACATAATTTAGTGGTAGAGTGTAATTTCGTTTTATTCAATTAAGAATATATCATATAAAACATAGGAAAACATACATTAATTCCTATGTCCCTGGACTCTGTTATCCAGAATCTCTTGATCTCTCATTTTGACTTCATATGTAGTACAATTTCTGTAAACAATAACCTAAATTTTTTTTGTCAAATGACTTTAGGATAATGAGAAAAGTAACTAGCTAATGGTTTTCTTTGTTTTTTTTTTTTGTCAAATGAAGGATATGTAATTGATTTAAAATATATGAAAAAAATATTGTTATTCACCATTATAATTAGATAAATATAATGAATGTTACTATTTTTGTAATATTTTTATATTATTTTAATAAATATTCGATCTGATCCGTATTCAGCTGATATCTGTATCCAAAAAATTTAAAAGGAATATGGATATGGTTTTACCACTATCAGTTCTGTTTTCACTCCTTCGTTGATGACCTAATTTTATATTTTTGGAATTTTGTTTATAATTTTGTTACATAGATACAGAATCATTGTTTTCTAGAAGATTCTGGACCATTCACAAACAGTAAATTTGTACCTATCTAAAAAATAATAAAAAGTTCTCAAAAGATAAAAAATTTGGTTTCATATGAGATAAAGCTGTCATAAAGATAGTTATACAAAAAAATTTATAAAATTATTGTTTTCGCCTTTTCGGATTGAAAATTTGGACTTAGAAAATGGAAATAAAGATGTGAGACATGATTGAAACATGAAAGGCATGAGGCATTTGATAACACTGCTCATATGAGATTTAACGCAAAATTATATATAACAAATAGGTTTGAATTAGTAATTAATTAAAATAATACCATCATTGTCAAACAGCTAAGCAATTGCAGTTGCTTTGTTAAAATCAGAAGAAATTGACAAACCCCTTGAAAAAAGAGACCAAGTCCATGGCTAGCTCAATAAATTATGCAAGTATAACTGGTTAATTTATTTTCTCTCTTATATAAGAGGCAGCATTGCAACCAGCTCCAATACACCAACAAAAGCCTAAATTTGAAGCCCTCTCTACCTCCCTTGCTCTCACGCTCTCAAATTCTACAGTGTTCAGTCTACAGTACTAGTTACAAAATGGAAGCAAAAAATACAATTCAAATTCCAGTTTTACTCTCATGTATCCTCCTTTTTGGTGCACTGTCGACCAAATCTCTTGAAGTAGGGTACTACAAGTGCACAAATACTTGCCCTCAAGCAGAAGAAATTGTCAGAGGTGTAGTCTACCAGTATGTTTTACAAAAACCTGGCCTCGGTGCCGGCCTGATCAGAATGTTCTTCCATGACTGCTTCGTTAGGGTATGAATATGATCATAACAAACATTTATATATAGTTCTTAATTACATTTCTTGCTATATTGCCATTTAATAATAACTGTCAGCATATATAACATATTTTTTCTCTTGTAATTCTCAATCAATATTAGGGTTGTGATGCTTCGGTCTTACTCGACCGTTCCTCAGTAAACCCGCACCCTGAGAAATTGGCTGTCCCACTCCGTGGCTTTGAAGTGATTGATGCGGCGAAATCAGCTGTTGAGGAAGTTTGTCCTGGTATTGTTTCCTGTGCAGATATCATTGCCTTTGCAGCACGAGATGCATCATATTTTCTTGGAAAGATATCCTACGAAATCCCTTCCGGAAGGCTGGACGGAAAGATCTCTGTTGCTGACGAGGCCCTCAAAGCACTTCCCGCTCCTTTCCACAATCTCACCGTAGTGAAGGCCCTCTTTGCAGCTCAGGGGCTCTCTTCTGACGATGTAGTTGCACTTTCTGGGGCCCACTCAATCGGCCGCTCCCACTGCTCATCGTTCACAAAACGCCTCTACCCCACCATTGACTCCACATTAGATCAAAATTTTGGATATTTACTGAGAACCAAGTGTCCGGAAAATGTACCAGGGCATGTTGTCCCTCAGGATTTTATCACACCGATCAACTTAGATAACAAGTATTACCAGAATGTTCAAGATCTCAAAGGACTCTTCAACTCGGACTGGAGCCTCTTGACAAGTGATGAGACCGCGAACCTTCTGAACGACTTTCGGACTACGCCTCAGCTCTTCGAGGCAAAGTTTGCGTAATCAATGGTGAAAATGGGCAACATTCCGTTGCTCCCCGGGACGTGGGGTGAGGTCGAAAGTCATGTCGCGCTGTGAATTACTAAGCGTGTTAAGGTTTTGCATTGCCAACGTATCAATGTTTGTTGACTCGATTGAATCCTGATTTGTTGTGTGATATTTACAAAGTGTAAGATAACATTTAATGTAACTCTTTCATAATTTGTTTTCAATTATGTATTTGGTTTTAAAAAAAAAAAAACTATTATATATTTGGTTGAAAAGTTCAATGGTGTTATTGACTCAAGTCTTTTGTCCCAAATTAGTGTTGTTGACTCAAGTCTGTCGTCATAATTTATCATATTCTATTTTTTCTTTTTTATCATTAATTGGATAGATGAGCGCTAGCCTTTGAACAAAATTGTACACTCAATTTCCATGAACAAGTCAATTAACTGTTCCAATTCTCAAGCCCCAACAAAAAAGCTAATACATGTGGTTCAAATCAAGAGCGGAATATTGAAAGCTCTAAAAAAAAGAGTGATTGTGGTTCCACCTCTATATTTCAGCACAACACTAGTGAAATTTAAGTTTACAATATTACACCCCGGCCTTCATTTCTAAATAGACAGAAAGGGATAAATCATGTAGGCTTTAATATATCGCCTCAAGCAAAATAAAAGTATACATATTTATTATTCTTATTTAATTTATAATTAAATTTTTTTTTTTAATTTTGTATATGTTTGCAAACAATAGCCGGTTCAAAGTTAAAATAAAAAAAAGTTGTAAAATACTATTTTTGTTATAAAGTAAAATAAACAAATATAAACAAAGAAGAGAGAATGTAAAGAATAGCTATCTCTTTTCATATATTTCTCATGTGAGTACAATACAAGATTACAATGTCTCTATTTATAAGCTACAGATTGTAAATGAAAAACCATTACAATAATAAAGAAGAAAATAAATTCCAAATAGTGGTGGCTATGAATTCCAATGGTAGTGGGGTAGTGGGAGGTAAATGAGGATTAATATTGGGAGTTAATGGACCATCCATTACATTCATAATACTCCTCCTTGGATGTCCATTACATAAGAATATGTCTCATTAAAACGTTAATAGGAAAAACCATATGGGATAAAAACCTAGTGAAGGAAAAAGAGTACAACATTCTTCTAAATACGCAACTATAACCTTACTAGGAAAACCCAGTGGGAAAAACCATAGTTAAGGAAAATATAGTGCATATTAATTTTCCCTCATAACAACATCAATCAAGATCTTTAAGTCGGCGAACTCCAATATTACGAGCTAGTTTTTCAAATATTGTAGTAGGGAGCGCCTTAGTGAATAAATCTGCTAGATTCTCACTTGAACGGATCTGCTGAACATTAATAGTATTGTCCTTTTGGAGATCATGTGTGAAATTTTTTTTTGGTGAAATATGTTTTGTTCTATCTCCTTTAATATATCCTTCCTTTAATTGAGCAATACATGCAGTGTTATCTTCATATATGATCGTCGGGATTATTTCTCCAGAAGACAAGCCACATGTCTGACGAATGTGTTGAATCACAGATCTTAGCCAAACACATTCTCGGCTTGCTTCGTGTATTGCTAAAATTTCTGCATGATTAGAGGATGTGGCCGTTATAGTTTGTTTTACAGATCGCCACGAAATAGCTGTTCCACCACAAGTAAACAAATAGCCTGTTTGAGATCGGCCATTATGTGGATCAGACAAATATCCAGCATCTGCATAACCAATCAAATCTGATTTAGATACATTTGAAAAGAACAAACCCATATCCATTGTACCTCGGAGGTAACGAAGTATATGTTTAATTCCATTCCAATGTCTTCGCATGGGAGAAGAACTATATCTTGCTAATAAATTTACAGCAAATGATATATCAGATCTTGTATGTCCAGCAAGATAGATAAGTGCTCCTATTGCACTAATATATGGTACTTCAGGACCAAGTAGTTCTTCATTATTTTCTCGAGGTCTTAAAGGGTCTTTATTCACATCTAATGATCTCACAATCATTGGAGTGCTCAACGAATGTGATTTATCCATATAAAATCTTTTTAGCACTCTTGCAACATAATTTTCTTGGTGCACAAAAATACAATTTTTTAAATGTTCAATTTGCAATCCAAGACAAAATTTTGTCTTTCCAAGATCTTTCATCTCAAATTCTTCCTTTAAACAATTTATTGCTTTTTGAAGCTCTTCGAGAGTTCCAATGATATTTAGATCATCAATATAAACCGCAATTATAACAAACTCATTTTTAGATCTTTTCATGACAATACATGGACAAATTGTATCATTTTTATATTCATGCTTCAATAAATATTCACTGAGACGGTTATACCACATACGTCCAGATTGCTTTAATCCATATAAAGATTTATTCAATTTAATAGAATAACGTTCTCGAGAACCTAAATTATATGCTTCAGGCATCTTAAATCCTTCAGGAATTTTCATATAAATATCACTATCAAGCGAGCCATATAAATAGGCTGTAACAACATCCATTAGGCGCAAATCAAGTCCTTCATGGACTGCCAGATTAATTATGTACCGAAAAGTTGTTGCATCCACCACAGGTGAGTATGTTTGTTCATAATCAATTCCAGGTCTTTGCGAAAAACCTTGGGCGACAAGCCGTGCTTTATATCTTACAATTTCACCTTTCTCATTTCTTTTCCGTGTAAATACCCATTTATATCCTACTGGTTTTACACCTTCAGGTATTGGGACTACAGGTCCAAACACTTTTCGTTTTTTAAGAGAGTTTAACTCTGCCTCAATTGCACCTTTCCATTTCAGCCAATCATTTCTTTGTCGACATTCATTAATAGATTTTGGTTCATGATCCTCATTATTCATTACATCTAGCGCTTATTATATGCAAATATATCATTAATATCTACTTTATCTCGGTTCCATCCTATTCCATTCATGACATAGTTTATCGAGATCTCTTCATTTTCATTAATTTTACATACTTGAGTTTCCTTTGGAACTCCAATATTAGTTATAATTTGATTTTCTTCTGGAATTTTTTCTATCATATCCTCGACTTGGCCATTTTCATTCTTTGCTCCTTTTCTTTTTCGAGGATTTTTATCTTTGGAACCGATTGGTCTTCCACGCTTCATGCGTATCATAATTTCATTAGTTTGTCCAACAGGGACATCAACTTTTATTGGAGCATCAGCAGCTGGTACATGTGATTTAGTCATTTTTTTTGAGTCTGTAAATGCGTCTGGCAATTGGTTAGCTAATCTTTGCAAATGAATTATCTTTTGAACATTTAGTTCACATTCTTTAGTACGAGGATCAAAATGTGCTAATGATAATTCATTCCAACTAATGTCTTTTCCCAGCTGGTTATTTTGTCCCCCTAGTGTTGGAAATTTTGATTCATCAAAATGACAATCGGCGAATCTAGCTGTAAATAAATCTCCTGTCATTGGTTCTAAATATTTTATTATAGATGGAGATTCAAATCCAACATAAATTACCAACCTCCTTTGAGGTCCCATTTTAGTGCGTTGTGGTGGAGCAATTGGAACATATACTGCACATCCAAAATTCTTATATGGGAAATATTAGGTATGTGAATAAAAACTAATTGTAAAGGGGAAATTTTATTATAGCTAGTTGGTCTGATGCGAATTAGTGCTGTTGCATGCAAAATAGCATGTCTCCAACAAGATATTGGAAGTTTAGACTTCATAAGTAATGGTCTTGCAATTAATTGTAATCTCTTTATAAATGACTCCGCAAGTCCATTTTGTGTATGAACATGAGCTACAGGATGTTCAACATCAATTCCAATAGACATACAATAATCATTGAATGTATGAGAAGTAAATTCACCAGCATTGTCTAGACGTATTTTCTTAATTGGATAATCAGGAAAATGTGCTCTTAATCCAATCAATTGAGCAAGTAATCTCGCAAACGCCAGGTTGCGTGTTGATAATAAACTTACATGTGACCATCTTGTTGATGCATCAATTAAAATCATAAAATATCTAAATGGTCCACATGATGGGTGTATTGGCCCACAAATATCACCATGTATACGTTCTAGAAATGTAAGAGATTCATTTTGTATTTTCGCTGGTGATGGTCGAATAATCAACTTTCCTTGAGAACACGCAGCACATGACAATTCATTAGTTAGAAGAATCTTTTGGTTCTTTAATGAATGTCCACATGAATTCTCTATTATTTTTCGCATCATTATTGATCCGGGATGGCCTAACCGGTCATGCCAAACTATAAACATATTTTTGTCTGTAAACTTCTGGTTAACAATAATATGTGCTTCAATTGCACTAATATATGTGTAATACAAACCGGAGGAAAACATAGATAATTTTTCTAATATGAATTTTTTATCAGACGTTTTGCTAGTTATATAAAGATATTCAATATTTTCTTTATTAGTTGTCTCAACATGGTATTCATTTTGGCGAATATCCTTAAAACTTAATAAATTTCTTTGAGACTTAGAAGAATATAATGCATTATTAATATAAAGTTGAGTTCCTCCGTTTAACAACAATGCATTATTAATACCAGGAAGTTTGTCCTGGTATTGTTTCCTGTGCAGATATCGTTGCCTTTGCAGCACGAGATGCATCATATTTTCTTGGGAAGATATCCTACGAAATCCCTTCCGGAAGGCTCGACGGAAAGATCTCTCGTTGCCGACGAGGTCCTCAAAGCACTTCCCGCTCCTTTCCACAATCTCACCGTAGTGAAGGCCCTCTTTGCAGCTCAGGGGCTCTCTTCTGACGATGTAGTTGCACTTTCTGGGGCCCACTCAATCGGCCGCTCCCACTGCTCATCGTTCACAAATCGCCTCTACCCCACCATTGACTCCACATTAGATCAAAATTTTGGATATTTACTGAGAACCAAGTGTCCGGAAAATGTACCAGTGGTTGATGTTGTCCCTCGGGATTTTGTCACACCGATCAAGTTAGATAACAAGTATTACCAGAATGTTCAAGATCTCAAAGGACTCTTCAACTCGGACTGGAGCCTCTTGACAAGTGATGAGACCGCGAACCTTCTGAACGACTTTCGGACTACGCCTCAGCTCTTCGAGGCAAAGTTTGCAGAATCAATGGTGAAAATGGGCAACATTCCGTTGCTCCCCGGGACGCAGGGTGAGGTCAGAAAGTCATGTCGCGCTGTGAATTACTAAGCGTGTTAGGGTTTTGCATTGCCAACGTATCAATGTTTGTTGATTCGATTGAATCCTGATTTGTTGTGTGATATTTAGAAAGTGTAAGATAACATTTAATGTAACTCTTTCATAATTTGTTTTCTATTATGTATTTGGTTCTAAGAAAAAAAAACTATTATATATTTGGTTGAAAAGTTCAATTAACGGTGTTGTTGACTTAGTCTGGTTGAAAAGTTCAATGGTGTTGTTGACTCAAGTCTTTTGTCCCAAATTAGTTACCACCACAAAATTTTAAAATTCTGATTTTATTATTGATTTCTACAAAATAAAAAACTAACGACGTGCCCGCTTTGATGTTGCGCATGACTGACCAAGGAATCATATGCAACTTGGTGTCGAGCATGAGTTTTCTCTGTTTCAATTCAATTTGAGCTAAATTTGAAGTTTTTTTATATGGTGGGACCCACCAAAGTCATGCGCAATTTGATTTCTTTAAACAAAATTTATTAATTTAAAGCATGAATTTGAATATAGCAAATTAAGTGCTAGATATTTTCTAAAATATCCTTTTGAAAATAATGTACCTAATAGGTTGAGACCAGTTAGAATGATCAGCATTAATTACATTTGTCTTTTAGAATAATCAACACTAAATGAGAAATCTTAAGATATGGATCAGCTTTAAGGAGATTGCATATTGAGGCTGTTGGGCCGCTGTACAGCCCAATAGAGATTTCGTCCTGATGGGTCTAGCCGCTCTTTTTTTATAGCTTTCTTAACAAAAATCATTTATGCATCCATGATAGTTGTTTTTTTTTTTTTTTTTTTGAAAACTTGTTAGATGCTTGCATTCATGATAGTTATTATTAAAGGGCTGCAAACGAATCGAACCGAACCAAACTTAACTCAATTTGAGTTCGAGTTCGAGTTGAAAAGAAGAGTTCGAGTTTGATTCGGGCGAGTCGAACTAGTTTCGAACCGAACCGGTTCGAAATTAATGTAGGATTTAGAACTTAAAAGAGAGTTTCAAACCGAACCAGACTCAATTCGAATTTAATTCGAACCAAATTCGAACCAAACTGAATTTGATTCATTTCAATTTGAATTTAAACTTGACTCAGTTTGAGTCCGATGGGCATCGGACCCAAGCTGCTCCCTCGTGTTAGAAACTATCTGGACAGTCGATATGTAGTTAATTAATGAGATTTAAATAACACAGTATTTAGTGACCATTAATTATTTCTGATATTTGGACACTGGACAGTCTGTCGTCATAATTTATCATATTCTATTATTTTTTTTTTTATCATTAATTGGATAGATGAGCGCTAGCCTTTGAACAAAAAGAGTACACTCATTTTCCATGAACAAGTCAATTAACTGTTCCAATTCTCAAGCCCCAACAAAAAAGCTAATACATGTGGTTCAAGTCAAGAGCGGACTATTGAAAGCTCTAAAAGAAAGAGTGATTGTGGTGCCACCTCTATATTTCAGCACAACACTAGTGAAATTTAAGTTGACAATATTACACCCCGGCCTTCATTTCTAAATAGACAGAAAGGGATAAATCATGTAGGCTTTAATGTATCGCCTCAAGCAAAATAAAAGTATACATATTTATTGTTTTTATTTTTGTATATGTTTGCAAACATAGCCGGTTCAAAGTTAAAATGAAAAAAAGTTGTAAAATACTATTTTTGTTATAAAGTAAAATAAACAAATATAAACAAAGAAGAGAGAATGTAAAGAATGACTATCTTTTTTCATATATTTCTCATGTGAGTACAATACAAGATTACAATGCCTCTATTTATAAGCTACAAATTGTAAATGAAAAGCCATTACAATAATAAAGAAAAAAATAAATTCCAAATAGTGGTGGCTATGAATTCCAATGGTAGTGGGGTAGTGGGAGGTAAATGAGGATTAATATTGAGAGTTAATGGACCATCCATTATATTCATAATAATTTTCAAATTCATTTTCATAATTAATTTTGTCGACACCATACTAACAACTTTTTTATTTTTTTTAATTTGTATATGTTTGCAAACAAAACCGGTTCAAAGTTAAAATTAAAAATTTGTAAAATAGTATTTCCAAATTTATTTTTTCCCCATTTATGGGGCAGTTTTTGAAGTTTTTGCAGTTTTATTATGATTTATTAACATTTATTCCTAATTTAGAAAATTTAAAAGTGAAAACAAAAAACACTTCTGGGTACTTTTGTCGTGTTCTTACAATTGTCATGCCTGATTTTCGTACTTTTTGGCATGGTACGATACTTGTAATTTGTAGCACATTTTTGCATAAAATTACACGTCTAATCACTACTACAGAATATGGTGATTGTACACGGATAAACCAACTAGAGCTACACGGATTTCCAACAGTGTAGGATATTAGGGTGTAGGAATGTCCCATCTTTTGCAAACGGATATTTATCCGTGTGCAATAATCAACAATCTACACGGATTTCTAATTAAAAGCCGTGTAGAAATCCAACTAGAGCTACACGGTTTTTTAATAGAAAATCCGTGTAGGAATATCAACATTCCTACACGGATATTTAGTTAAAATCCGTGTAGCTCTCCTAAACAGAATATTAAATAAATAAACCGGGTTCAGTAACATTCCTACACGGATTTTTAAGTAAAAATCCGTGTATAATTGTTTCCTACACGGATTTTTAAATAAAAATCCGTGTAGGAAGGTTGTTGAACCGGTTTTTTTTTTTTTTTTTTTTTTTAGCTAGCCTCCACTCTTGCTAGCCAATAATATATATTTCAGATTGAATATATAGAGAGCATTTTGTAAAAATAAATACATAACCTTTTGCAAAAATAAATAGAGAGCATTTTGTATATACATATAACCTTTTGCAACACATATATATACATAGCTTTTTATACATGCAATCCTTTTGATCCAACATATGACATATACCTCTCAAGATCCTATACAATGTTTGTATAAAAATTATGTCCTCACCACTTAGTAACCATGTGATCAAGTTGGGCTCATGTTGCCAAAACTCATGGCTATGATCTATTCTAGCACGAAATTTCATACATACTAAGTTGTATTAGATCCAACATATCAAAAAAGAGGTTTTTGCATGTGATCCATGACATGATGGCTCTTGGTTAAAGATCTCCAACAATAGTGCATCTCCTATGGAAAAAAAAAACAAGGATCAATATTTGTGCATACATACATACATACATCATAGGGAATAAAAATTCTCAATTAAAATTTATACATAAAATTAATTAAATCTGTATGGCTTTTATACAAACCACTGAAAATTAATTTCGTAAGAAAAAAAATTACTGCATCTTAAATGTATTTACGAAGGGAGGGTGGCGAAGAGGATAATAACCAACTAAGACGAAGAGCACAGTAACCAACCAAAACCCTACAAAACCAAAAAGATAAATAAAAGAGAAATAAGTAATAATAATTACACATTACCTAAATAAACAATAATAAGTAACAGAAAATTAGAGAAAAAATATATATATATATACATACGTGGCTAACCTTAGCAAGATAGAGAGGAGAAAATAACAACTTCAAATATCTCAGATCCCAGTTGTGCTATGAGCTGAAATCAGACCAATATTTTAATACGTAGATAGAGAGAGTATTATAGAATCAAAACGGCGTTGGAGGGAAAAGACCTTTTTATATAACCAAAACCCTAAAACTACCTTTCTACACGGATTTTTCACTATAAATCCGTGTAGCTCTCTCTAGCATTTCTACACTGTTATTTAAATAATAATCCGTGTACAATAACCCCTTCCTACACGGATTTTTCAATAAAAATCCGTGTAGCTCTCTAGCCTTTCTACACTGTTATTTAAACAATAATCCGTCTACAATAACCCCTTCCTACACGGATTTTTTAATAAAAATCCGTGTAGCTCTCTAGCATTTCTACACTGTTATTTAAACAATAATCCGTCTACAATAACCCCTTCCTACACGGATTTTTTAATAAAAATCCGTGTAGCTCTCTCTACAATTCCTACACGGATATTTAATTAAATATCTGTGTAGGAAATGTAAATTTCAAACGGCTTTTTTGAAACACTGTTTTTTAATGAAATATCCGTGTGTGATTCTTAAAGATATCATTGATCATTGGAAAAATCCTATTTGATACACGGTTTTACATAAAACCGAGAAAATCCGTGTACAACCACAGTGTAGGAAGCGCCATTCTGTAGTAGTGAATAGGTACCCACCCAGATGCTCAACACATCCAGGCACGACACAACACAACACGTACTGGTTAATTTACTAATCACATACGATCATACTGGATCTTGTGGAGAATGTGCCAAGAATAGTAAGGGTTCACAGTACAGTCAGTACTTTACATAATACATTAGACCACATGTGAGCAGGGACGGAACTAGGAAATCATAATAGATGTGCTAAAATTTAAAAGTAAAATATGTTGTTGGTGGAATTTGAATCCAAGTTCTTCACAACTATAAAATAAGCTCTAATCACTAGGCCACAAGTGAACGTGATATTTTATGGAAGAGCTAGTCTATATAATATTTTTTTTAAAAATAACAGCTTTCAATTAAATTTCAATATATATAACTATAATTTTAAAATCATATGGTGGCTTAGCACCCGTACGGGTGAATGTAAATCTACCCCTGCATGTCAGCCACTAGGAGGAAAACTCTGCTTCTCTCCGTAAGTCTTAGTCTGTAACTCCAGCACGCAAAAGGTTGGGGTTTGTGACCAACCACCAAATGCATATTTCTTTCTCTTTATGTCTTAGCAATAAATAATTAATAGACCAAGACTAATGTACCTGTTATGCTTCTGAGGCAGTCAGAGGGCTCCATTGGTGTTCATCCTCAACAAAAGCTTCTTCGTCATCGGAATTATTCACATCCAGTGCATTACCTGAAAAGCAAATCTTTTACAATTAGTGGATCCAGACCGTTCTTTTTAGCTTGGGACAAATCTCAAAGCCCAATAATAATGTCCAGTATTTTCTCCCGAATCTCAAACCGGCTGAGATTTAATCTCAAACCGTAAAGTGAGGCCCATCCTTTGCAGTATTGGAGAGGATACGGATCCTTCGTCATCGTTGAATCCCCGAAGCTTCGTCAAAATCACTATTTTTTAAAAGGTATTGAATCTTTAGATCAAATAATTTTTTTACCTATTTAAAAAAGAGTAAACAAATTCTAAGAAATGTAAAATTTGATCTACAAGTACATTTTCATATGAAGATCATGTTGAAATGGTTCAGATTGACTGTTTGTATTTAAAAAATAGAGATATTAGTCCATATATTATAGACCAATATGCAAAATGTCTAGTACCATAGCCTCACTCATCTCTTTTTCTTTATTTTCTGAGCACTAAATATATATATATATATATATATATATATATATATATATATATATATATATATCCACCAATAGTCCAAGACTATGGCGCCAAGCTTGGTAGTCAATTTACTCCTATTTTGGCAAAAAATGTTACCTCTTGCGCTTATTCTGAGGCAGTTAGAGGGCTCCACTGGTGTGACATCCTCAACAGATATCTTCGTATGAGGGGGGATGATCTTGTTCTTTATCATTCAATCCCAGAAACTTCTTCAAATTTGTCTCGTTGCCATCAATAGCTGCCTCAAGGAGCTTGTGTGGCATTAGCGGGCACTTAAGCTCAGTCCGAGTTACGGGTTCTCCGGTCGCTGGAGAACCTGTTATCTTGCTTGCCATTATTGAGCTCAATGTAGTGTCTGATATGAGAAATTGGGGAAGAATTGTACATAGCATTGATTTTATATAATGTGGAAACGCAATGTTTTCCGCAATAGCTCTGGAATGGTGTGCCAAGTCTTTTTTATTATTATTATTATTATTATTATCATCATCATCATCATCATCATCATCATCCCAATTATTATTATTATTATTATTGTGGTAGGTACCGTAGCTAACGGCTGGATGCATGGATCAATTATGAAGATAATAAAAAAAAAAGCCAGTTAGGTAGTACCTAGCACCATAAGTTGAAATAGTCTTTTTGTTCCCACCTGATTTTAAATATCTAAGCATAATTGCATCAAAACAATTGATCCAAGCTGTCATTTTTCATCAACTGTTCAACATGATATCTATATTAAAATATGATTGGAGATCAAATTTTCCATTGTTTTTAATTTTTTTACTATTATTAAGTATTTTATAAAACTGTTGTTTTTCGGTGGTCTAGAATTGTCTAAACAAAACAGTTTTGTAAAATATTTAATAAATAGTAAATATTTAAAAATATAAAATTTGATCACCAAGCACATTTTAATATAAACATGATGTTGTAAGTGGATCCCTCCTCATATCTCATATATATGGATAGCATAAACTATCGTATAAACTTCAAATTTCGATTCAAGTAGCTCAAAAAATTGGTTATATAAATTTGTAGAATACCAATTTTTACTATTTTTGGATTTTTTTTTTTACTTTTTTTATGATTTATGAATATTGCACAAAATAGCCTTAAATATTGGCAATTTTCTTTTATTTTTAAGTTATCTTTTGTCATCTTTCATAAATAGTAAAAAATACACTAGTGGAAAAAATACTTTTCTGTATCGGTTATTTATGTACATTAATATCGGACGTAGAGGCGACACTGATCCAGACGACACAAGAGCCGACACTAATATGTATCGGTTAAACAACCGATCTTGAAAAGTATTATCTCGTATCGGTTATTTTTGTTAACCGATACGAGATACTACTATCTCTGTATCGGTTGTTTACAATTAACCGATACTAATGATACTATCTGTATCAGTTGATTACAATTAACCGATACTATAAATACTATCTGGATCGGACCTTTTATTAGCCGACACTAATTGGAAACTATTAAGATCGGTTCTTAACAAGAGCCGACACTAAATAATTATTTTTTTTGCAAATATATTAACAGCCGATAATTTTTTTTTTTTTTTGCAAATTATTATTGTAACGTGGCTGCCACAAATTTATTGGCCAATAATATTCAACACTCAACAATTCCAATTAATCATAATATAGTATATCAAAATATCACTAAATAACACAATAATCAAAGCATCAAATTTACAAGATCAAAGTAACTCATATTCAACACTCACAAGAACATATCTAAATAATTAAGCAAATATTAACACAAAAACCAATCTATCTTGCACAAAACCTCAACCCACTATCAGACTTATCTACTCAGACTGGTGTATTTCTAACTGGTATGAACCAATATAGTGACCTGATTAGTGTTTCTCCGAGTCGCATCTTATTATCACTATGCGGGTTGATAACAGCTCCTCATCCATTTTGTTGTATGCTTCCTCTGTAAATTAGCATTCATGCTCTTCCTCGCTTTCACGTTCATCACCAAATGTAGGTCGACTACAAATAATTAGTACAAGTATATAGAAGGTTTAGTATTAGCAAAATAATTAAGATATAACCAAAGAAAAAAAACTTGGGTTGACAATATAAAACCAATAATTAAGGGCATTACCTAAATGCATTTAAGCAATAATAGCTTACCAAAATGCAAACATTACGGCTTATTTGTTATCTAGCGTTATCTTTTTGACATATGTGTGCAATATGGATAGTTTGGTGTAATTTACTAATTATCTTGTATATAATATCGTAATGTACTTTTCACTTTGAAGGTTCTATCTTTTCAGTAATGATCATTTTTACTTTGAAGGTTCTATTTTTTTTTTCAGTAATGATCAGCCTTTCAAAAATCAAACAAGTACTTCAACCAACAGGTTCAATCTGATGACAATTTAACAGGATATTTTGTACTAATACTGATACCAAAGAAACATATTTATGAAAAATTGTCAATTGTATCTTCTCTTGCCACAAATTCCAGAAATTCCTATGTATTTAAAGCACTACTCTATACCTAACAATAATCACCCACTGCTTTCTAAAAATACAATTTAATCTAAATATAACATCTATTTTACCCAAAATACCCCTGCTGTGCACTATGTCGGAAATGATAATTATGGACAACTCGACTAACTCATCTATTGAATCGATATTCAACATTGACAAGCTTATTCCCCTCAAATACAAATTAAAAATATACTCAATTTCTTTAAAGTGAACAAAGTAGTTACTTGTGTTTTACTTTGTATGAAAATCCAAAACCAGCTTCGCCTAGCTTATACTCATCAGAAGATTGCTTCTACAGAGGAAGAAATAGAACTGCATAACAAGAACTTAAATTGAAGCTACAGATCTTAATTGAGTGAATGAAATAAGCCATTCATAACTGTAAGGTTGTTATAAATAGTAAAAAAAAAAAAAAAAAAAATTCTTACAAATTGGAATCTGAGACAAGGTTGAAAGAATAGTATCTTAAAGTTTTATGCCAAAAACAATCTCTAACTGCATAAGATCCCAAACAATAATTGGCAGATTACTTTCAAATTAGCCCTTCAATAATGTAATTATGACAAAATATTACTTACGGATAACTCAATGTCATAACTGATGTGACCAACAGAAAGATTTTTCTTTATCTGCTCTTGGATCTCAGAATCTGCACAAGAATGCAAAAATGTTGATATAAAATATTTCAAGTTAGAAGCAAAAGGTTTTATTGTTCATCTCTACTTCAAAAATTACCCACGAGAATTCAAACTGATTGGTAAAACAGTACACATACCAGTAAATCAATATGTAAATCAATGAATCGACCATTTTAATATATCTGATCCAAATTTTCACAAGATAAGGAATAACAAAAGGCCATATCATTACTTCTGAGTTAACAAGAAAGTATCACAAATTGTTCCCACTAGAGCTTAACAAACTTCAAGTTGCAAAAGAAACCTTCAAACTTTTACTGAATTCACAGGATGGCCTTTCAGAAAGTTTAAGTGCATTTTACAATATGAACTAAAGGATTGATGCATTGAATTTAAAGATTGCAATTTTTGACTTTGGAGCAATTGAAATCTCACTTTCTGAGAAAAGGATATAAATTGTGCGCACTACTTGCTTCACATCAAATCTACTGAAGTCGGCCTCTGCTCTCCCAGGCTCCTATGTGACAAGCAAGAAAAAATATTAAAAACACCAATTTTTTTCAAGATAAAATCATTATTTTTTCCCAGGTTCCTATGTCACTCTATCAAGATGCGCAATTAGAAACAAGATAAAATATCAAACCAAAACAAATTAAAAAAATCATATGTATATACCTCTTAGATGGAAAAGGCGTCAAGTATACCAAGCATATCTGAAATTAGGTGCTCCCATGCAGCATTGGCAATGGCTCTGTACCCAGCTTTGGCAACAACAATCATCTGATGGCACCATGAGTACCATATCTCTGGAAACCCATTAAAAACAACAACTATACCCAGCTCATCTACAATACCCAGTATACCAAAATACAGGTCATCTGCTTGAATTAATATTTAACGGATTCTGATTTTCCTGACAGAAAGAGCGACATAGAGATAGAGATAGAGAGAATCGGAGTTCTCAACACATGAGAGGCAAAATCAGTAACCAAATCTGTGATACTTTCTTGTTAACCACCTAAGCATACCTGTTGAAGCACGACCGGTGTCGAGATTGGGAGGGGGCGAGGGGCGATGCGCCTGGTGGCAGTGGCCAGTGCGACAAGATTGGTGGCGAGATAGGCGCGACCTGGTGGTGCGATAGGCACGACGTGGTGGTGAGAGAGCGGAGAATGAGAGGAGAGACTGAGAGCCCTAGACGGAGACGGAGACACGGAGGCGGAGGAAATGAGAAATTGAGCGTAGTTTAATTTTGCTAAATTGAAACTGAGAGAGGTGGCCCGCGAAATGAAAATAAGAACCCTAACCAGCAGGGCGAAATGAAAATAATAACCCTAGATAATCAGTATCGGTTTAAGAAGAACTGATTCTAAAACTAATCAGTATCAGTTAAAAATATAACCGATACAAAATGTCTATTTTTTGTGTCGGCTATTTATTAGAACCGATACAAATTAATTTGTGTCGGCTCTTTAGAAATGAACCGATACAAATTATCTATTATTTGTGTCGCCTGTTTTATGGAACCGATACTAAATGTTTTTTGTATCGTTTTTTTTATATTAACCGATACAAAATGTATTTTGTATCGCTTGATTCAAGAAACCAATACTATTAGGGCGATACTGAAAGTCTCTTTTCCACTAGTGATAGTACAGTAAAAGTTGGTAATCTATAAGTTAATTATATAATTAATTTATTGAGTTACTTAGATACCCTAAACCCTAAACACGGTACGCAAAAGATCTGATTACGGCACGTAGTCACGTGTATTAGGATCAAAAGTGACAAAATATGACTAATAATGTTTGGACACGTCACGTGTGGTCATGGCGTAACTAATGTTGCTATGACCATTCACATGAATTCACATCCTCTGTAGAGTTTTTTACATGCAGAGTTGTGTAGTGCTTTTAATCTGGTCTGTTCGTTTTGATCGGACGGACCAAATAAGATTTTGGCACGAATCTCAAAGAAAAATTAATACTGGCCCTCTATTATTTCGAACACGCACTGACTGAGAATAAATCTGGGTCGGCCGATTAGCTCCGCAAGTGAAAACTCTGCAGAGGATATGGTCCCATTCACATGTCATGACCCCACTCTTCCAAAATTGATAATGACACGATACGATACACGCGTATAATACTATAACAGTCATAGTATAACATGACACGTCACGTCGCGTTTTTAGAACCCTAGCTACGATTGCATGTACTTGTGCATTCCGTTGGGAATATATATATAGTTAATCTTGCACAGTTCTGTACGTAGTAGCACCAACTGACAGCTTACAGAGAACATGGTACCTATCGATATTCATTTGCGCGTGTTGGCATATTTGGAAACATAGGAATGCAAGGGTATTCCGAGAAGAACAGGTAGCACCTGGTATACTGGCACGGAGAATTGTGGAGGAATGCGAGCTATGGCAGAAGTTCTGCTAGCATGAATTAGGAGCTCACATTGTAAATGGGGTGGATGTCATTAGCTGTGTACGTAAAACACTTTATTATTTTAATGCAATACTTGGCTGCATCGGTCATTTTTCAAAGAAAAAAAAAAAAACTTGTTCAGTTTTGAGCAGGTTCATAAAATTGGCATCATATATGCATTATGTTTAACTTTGCATGTTCAACAATTTAAAGTACTAAATGAAGGCACAAATTTGTTATCTATGCAGCACACGCGCGTGGTTTGACCGGTGTTCATTCAAGACCAAGTTGTTACAGCGAATTCTTATAAAATTGCATTCTCAAGCCACGCGGTCAAACATAATTACAATTAACAGAACAGATTTACTTGCAATTACCTATTACTTGCCCAATCAGAAGTGCTCAAATTAGGTATATCAGAAACGGTCTGATAGGTACACTAGTGGAAAAATGACTTTCAGTATCGCTCTAATAGTATCGGCTCTTTGAATCAAGCGATACAAAATACATTTTGTATCGGTTAATAAAAAATAAACGATACAAAATACATTTTGTATCGGTTCCAATAAAAAGCCGACACAAATACAAGACAATTTGTATCGGCTCCTTGCTAAATAACTGATACAGACTTTTTTTATCGGTTGTCTACTAAGAACCGATACAAAAAATTCAGTATTTGTGTCGGTTACTAGTAGAGAACCAATACAAAAGCTCTGTGTCGGCTCTTTAACAATGAGCCGACACAAAATGTCATTTTTAGTATCGGTTCATTTTAAACCGATACTGATTGCCTAGGGTTTTATTTTCATTGTGCGCTGCACTTCTCTTATTTTCAGTTTCGCAAAATCAGTCTACGCTCTCAACTCCTTATTTCCTTCGCCTCCGTCTAGGGCTCTCCGTCTCTCCATCTCATTCTTCGCTCTCTCAGCACCAGGTCGCGCCTATCACACCACCAGTATCGTCGCACCGGCCACTACCACCAGGCCCATTTGGGTTTTTACTCTCATCTCACCTATCACTGCCACCAGTCTCCGCCTATCTCTATCTGTCTCCGCCTATCTCTATCTCTCTGTCGCTCTTTCTTGTTGTTCGAAGTTTTCCAGTTTCAAACCCGTTTTGGTTTTTACTTGTGCGAATCTCTCTGTTGTAGGTGATTTTGGGTTAAGAGGAAGGTCTGAGGCGAGGCGACGCTACCACCGACCTTCTTATATGAAGCACGACTGACGACAGCCGCCGCAAGTTGGGTGGCCACAGCAATGGCGGTGTTGCTAGGCCGTCATAAAACCTGCTCCTGTATGCACTGTGTGAACAGGGACACTTGGATCCAAAATTAAATGGGATTGGAAGGCAACAAGCCGCAGCGGTTAGGTACGCTTTTCATTGTGCAATGAAAATTTCTATTTATCTCATTTTTAATTTATATATTTTTCTAATTACTGGTTTGGAAGCACTACTACAAAAAACGTCTTCCTACACTGTACTTATACACGGATTTTCTCAATTTTACAAAAAAACATGTATGAAATAAGATTTTTTCCAGTGTTCTAGGAATCCTACATGAATATTAACTTAAAAATTAGTGTCCGTGTGGAAATTAATCTTTTATACACGGATATTTCATTAAATATCCGTGTAGGAATGTTGAGAGAGCTACACAGATTTTTATTACAAAATCTGTGTAGGAAGGGGTTATTGTACACGGATTATTGTTTAAATAACAGTGTAGAAAGGCTAGAGAGCTACACGGATTTTTACTTAAAAAAAAAAAAAAAAAAAAAAAAAAAAACGGTTCAGCAACCTTCCTACACGGATTTTTACAATATAAAATTGAAGTTTTTTAATTTATAAGAGAAATTTAAATCTCATTTTAAAATGAAAATTAAAGACAGTAATACAGGTTCAGATTTTTGTTAACAAAATCTGTTTTACAAATATTTTAATACAGATTCAATACCTTTTGAGTGAAGAGTTAATTGGACGCTTGTGGTGAGTCCTAATTAATAAGCTTATTTTTCACCCATTGGGAAATGGATTGGTGAATGTAATTAAAAAAAATAAAAAGAGTGATGAAAGAAGGTTCCGGTTTCAGAAAAACTATATTACTTGAATATTTCATATTAGGCTTTGTATCCGTACGTAGGATACACCACCTACGTACACCACCTGCCTGGCGTATCTGATGAACTAATAATTAGATTTGACGGTAGTGTAGATCAATTCTGATACCACTTGTTGGTAAAAGATGTAAATACAAATAAAATTATATCATACAAATGTTTCTAAGAGAAATTTCTTTAAACATTGTATACACCAAATCACAAATAAATAGAAAAATAAAGAAATCACATAAGATATCAAACAGTATAAACAGACAAGTACAAAAAATAAGAGAAAATACAAAATTTACGTAGAAAAAAATTACAGAAGCACACGGCACAAATCTACTAAATCAATAGAGCCTTACAAGTACAAAAAAATTAATACTCTCAGTAAAATTTCTCACACTTTCAAGAAAAATAGAGTAAGATTAATCTAGAAAGACTTGGTAAGAAGAGAACCAAAGAAACTCACTGTTGGGAACTTGGGATGCGGCTCTGATCTGTCTCCTTGCGCCTCTTATTTCCTCAACGTAAATGACTCCACCAAAAATAAAAAAATAAATAAAAGCTTAATGGGCCGAAGCCCATTTGTCTTCAAAATCAACAGTTGAAAACCAAAACATTAAGAACAATAGTTGTATTAATACTAAATTTTAACAGTATTGATATTTTAAAACTGCATTTATTTAGTGCTTAAATTAACCTAATTTCAGCCTTTTCAAATGGATGGAGTGGAAGCTTATAGCATATCATATCTTTTTCTTAATTGAGCATAGTACCATTTTATAAATTTAATATCGATCTATCTGTAAAGCTTATATATTGGATGGAGTAGAAATCAAATGTAGAAAAATCCTTTGTGGAATGTTTTATAAACAGTAGAAAATTGAAGATCTAATTCAAAGCCAAAATGTGTACTTCATTTGCATTCAATCACAGCTTAATTATTCAAAATTTTAGCTGAAGAAATATAGTGTAAATTATTCAACAGAACCTAACAGCTTACCAGTCACGAAAACATATTCTGATACTGTCAAGTACCAGAGGCTGGCCAGGTGACAGCAAGTCCCTAACGAGAGCAGTTTGGGTTCGATGGACATCGGACCCAAACTGAGTACGATGGGTTTCATAACCGTCCGATTCACTTTAAAATCTGTGCACGTTTGTTTTAATATCCGTACTCACAGATCTTAAAGCAGATTGGACGGTTATGTAATCCATCAGACCCAAAATGCTCTCGTCCCTAACAGCTTAAATATATGTTGGAAGACACATAAATAATCTGAATTGAATGTTTAAGAGGTAAGTCAGGAAAGAAAATTATCAGGCCGGACCATAAATTAATTATCACATATATAGATGTACATGTAATTTGCAGGATGCAATAAAATTTTCGATAAGACATAATTTTATAATTATTTTGAAAATTATGTATATTTATATAATTTTTTCGGTGAAAAATATAAAAGTAGAAATATAATTTGTAGAAAAATTCAGGATAGACACAATTTTTCAAAAATATATTTTAATGAATTTTAAAAAACCATAAACATAGAAGTATATTCTACAAATTTTATTAGAGCTACGATTAGAGTTCTCAAAAAGTCACGGCTTGACTAATTCTGTCACGGCACAACACGGTTTCCTCACGGCACAGCATGTGTCTAACTGTGCCGTGATCATTCGCATGACATGGTCATCTTTTGAAAATTTGACATAGCACGACACACGAAAAATATAGTAGCAACACGGTATGTAGTCACGTGTAATTAGGAATCTTGATGTGGGTTGACATACCCAAATTTGAGATCCACACAAACAATTTTATTTTTTTGTATATTAAGTGTACACGAATCTTGATGTGAATTGAATGACTTTGATCTGAAAGTGGGTTTGATCAAATGCATTTGGACGGCACCCACTCTATATATAATTATATAAAGAGGTGGCATCCAATTATACTCTTTTTTAGTGACACCGGATTACATTCTACATTTTCAAAGTCCAAACAGTCAATTCAAACCGTTCAACATGATGGATATATTAAAATGTGTTTGCAGATCAAATTTTATATTTTTTTTTGAAATTTTTTTACTATTTATTAAGATGGATACAAAAATTCAATGATATGAAAATAGCGATTTTGTAAAATACTTAATAAATAGTCAAGAAAAAAAATATAAAATCGAAACTCAATAATTTTGAAAAGTCAAAATGAGGTGAACTTGACCCAAGCCGACGTGAACTATTTATTTGGATTGGGCATTTGCGCGTTGATTTCTGTTTTAGGTCTCCGGAAGACTATTTCTTCCTGTGCATGTCAATTAGCGGTGGAAATTAAAATTCTATGCCAAAAAAAAGGGGAGAATTGAAGGATGTAATTATACTGGATATTAATTTGTATATAAATGAGGTGAAAATTCTAGTTGAGATGGTAATAACGAGTTGTAAAGTCAAATTGAGTTCAACTCATTACCAACTCGAGTTGGCTCATTAAAAAAAAAAACTTGAGTTGGCTCACAACTCGTTTGATTAATTAATTTCCTTAGTTATAGTTATATACTAATAAGAAATTATCTAAACACACAATTTAAACATAATTAACAAGACAACTAACAGAGAACTAGTCTTTGGTCTAGTAACTAAGGCATATGGTCTCTATGTGAGAGGTCATGAGTTCGAAACCCAGATGAAAAAAATCATTTGTTATAATAACAAAAGTATTAAATAGTTTGATGGCTTGACCTCCAACTTTTACTCAAAAAACAAGACAACTAACAAAACAAACAATTCAAACTTCATCTTATTAGGAGTCATTTAAAAGGACATGGGATTTATTTTGACGAATTTTGTATAACTCGAGTTGTTAATGAGCGAGTTAGGGTATGCTCAAACTCACCTCATTTATTAAACATGTCAGCCAACTTGGGTTGTAAATGATGGAGTTAAAGCGAGCAGTTAGCGAACGAGTTATGAGCAAGTTACGAGTTTGAGCGATTTTGTACGTACAACCCTAATTTGTATCCTCTGTTTTCAGAGATATTATGTTAAAGTTTATTCTTAATATTTGTTTTACATTTTGAATGTAATAGGAATGGAATGTAGCAGTAATGTAATAGGGTTCCTGTAAATGCCGACGGGCTTTCAAAAAAAAAAAAAAATTCTATGCCAGTAGGTAATAGTAGTAGTAGTAGTGGTGAATGAAAATCTGTTGTTTTATTAATTAGCAGTGCAACTACAATATTAACAAGTAGCATAGATTTTTTTTTGTTCTTTATTATTGGTAATATCTATTGTTGAAGAACATAATTTAGTGGTAGAGTGTAATTTCGTTTTATTCAATTAAGAATATATCATATAAAACATAGGAAAACATACATTAATTCCTATGTCCCTGGACTCTGTTATCCAGAATCTCTTGATCTCTCATTTTGACTTCATATGTAGTACAATTTCTGTAAACAATAACCTAAATTTTTTTTTTATTGTCAAATGACTTTAGGATAATGAGAAAAGTAACTAGCTAATGGTTTTCTTTGTTTTTTTTTTGTCAAATGAAGGATATGTAATTGATTTAAAATATATGAAAAAAATATTGTTATTCACCATTATAATTAGATAAATATAATGAATGTTACTATTTTTGTAATATTTTATATTATTTTAATAAATATTCGACCTGATCCGTATTCGTCTGATATCTGTATCCAAAAAATTTAAAAGGAATATGGATATGGTTTTACCACTATCAGTTCCATTTTCACTCCTACCTTGATGGCCTAATTTTATATTTTTAGAATTTTGTTTATAATTTTGTTACATATATACAAAATCATTTTTTTCCAGAAGATTCTGGACCATTCACAAACAGTAAATTTGTACCTATCTAAAAAATAATAAAAAGTTCTCAAAAGATATAAAATTTGGTTTCATATGAGATAAAGCTGTCATAAAGATAGTTATACAAAAAAAAAATTATAAAATCATTGTTTTCGCCTTTTCGGATTGATAATTTCGACTTAGAAAATGGAAATAAAGATGTGAGACACGATTGAAACATGAAAGGCATGAGGCATTTGATAACACTGCTCATATGAGATTTAACACAAACTTATATATAACAAATAGGTTTGACTTAGTATTTAATTAAAAGAATACCATCATTGTCAAACAGCTAAGCATGCAATTGCAGTTGCTTTGTCCAAATCAGAAATTAACAAACCCCTTGAAGAAAGAGACCAAGTCCATGGCTAGCTGAATAAATTATGTAAGTATAACTGGTCTATTTTCTCTCTTATATAATAGGCAGCATTGTAACCAGCTCCAATACATCAAAAAAAACCTAAATTTGAAGTTCTCTCTATCTCTCAAATTCTACAGTGTTCAGTCTACACTAGTTACAAAATGGAAGCAAAAAATACATTTCAAATTCAAATTTTCCTCTCATCTATCCTCCTTTTGATGCACTGTCGACCAAATCTCTTGAAGTAGGGTACTACAAGTGCACAAATACTTGCCCTCAAGCAGAAGAAATTGTCAGAGGTGTAGTCTACCAGTATGTTTTACAAGAACCTGGCCTCGGTGCCAGCCTGATTAGAATGTTCTTCCATGACTGCTTTGTTAGGGTATGAATATGATCATAACAAACATTTATATATAGTTCTTAATTACATTTCTTGCTATATTGCCATTTAATAATAACTGTCAGCATATATAACATATTTTTTCTCTTGTAATTCTCAATCAATATTAGGGTTGTGATGCTTCGGTCTTACTCAACCCTTCCTCAGTAAACCCGTACCCCGAGAAATTGGCTGTCCCAAACAATCCTAGCCTCCGTGGCTTTGAAGTGATTGATGCTGCGAAATCAGCTGTTGAGGAAGTTTGTCCTGGTATTGTTTCCTGTGCAGATATCATTGCCTTTGCAGCACGAGATGCATCATATTTTCTTGGAAAGATATCCTACGAAATCCCTTCCGGAAGGCTCGACGGAAAGATCTCTGTTGCTGACGAGGTCCTCAAAGCACTTCCCGCTCCTTTCCACAATCTCACCGTAGTGAAGGCCCTCTTTGCAGCTCAGGGGCTCTCTTCTGACGATGTAGTTGCACTTTCTGGGGCCTACTCAATCGGCCGGCCGCTCCCACTGCTCATCGTTCACAGATCGTCTCTACCCCACCATTGACTCCACATTGGATCAAAATTTTGGATATTTACTGAGATCCAAATGTCCGGAAAATGTACCAGTGGATAATGTTGTTCCTCAGGATTTGGCCACACCGATCAAGTTAGATAACAAGTATTACCAGAATGTTAAAGATCTCAAAGGACTCTTCAATTCGGACTGGAGCCTCTTGACAAGCGATGAGACCGCGAACCTTCTGAACAACTTTCGGACTACACCTCAACTCTTCGAGGTAAAGTTTGCGGAATCAATGGTGAAAATGGGCAACATTCCGTTGCTCCTTGGGACGCAGGGTGAGATCAGAAAGTCATGTCGCGCTGTGATTTACTAAGCTCGCGTGTTAAGGTTTTGCATTGCCAATGTATATCAATGTTTGTTGATTCGATTGAATCCTAATTTGTTGTGTGATATTTACAAGTGTAAGATAACATTTAATGTAACTCTTTCATAATTTGTTTTCAATTGTGTATTTTGTTCTCAAAAAAAGAAACTGTTATATATTTGGTTGAAAAGTTCAATTAACGGTGTTGTTGACTCAGTCTGGTTGAAAAGTTCAATGGTGTTATTGACTCAGTCTTTTGTTCCGAATTTTTATTAGTTACCACCTAAATATTATAAATTTCTGATTTTATTATTAATTTCTACATAATTAAAAACTAACCACATGCGCACATTGATGTTACGCGTGAATCATGTGCAACTTGGTGTTTAGCATGAGTTTTTTCTGTTTCAATTCAATTTGAACTAAATTTGGAATTTTTTATATGATGGGACCCACAAAATTCATGCGCAATATCAAGCTGCGCACGTGGTAACATATGAATTTTTCCGAAATCAACAACGATAACATCAGAGTTTGAAATATTGAGGTGGTAACTAAAAAATATTTCGGCCTTTTGTCTTGTTCCTTAATTATTTTTTTCCCCTTTGGAAAAAAAAAAAGACTAATTGAGTCACGAATTTCAATTATATACCTGGCGGTTTGGCCAATAACTCAACTGGAAGAATTTCATTTCTTTAAACAGAATTTATTGATTTAAAGCATGAATTTGAATATAGCAAATTAAGTGCTAGATATATATTTTCGAAAAGATCCTTTTGAAAAAATGTACCTAATAGGTTGAGACCAGTTAGAATGATCAGCATTAATTACATTTGCCTTTTAGAATGATCAACACTAAATCAGAGATCATAAGATATGGATCAGCTTTAACATTGGACAGCCTCATCAGATGAAGGAGATTGCATATTGAGGCTGTTGGGCCGCTGCACAGCCCAATAGAAATTTCGTCAAGATGGGTCTAGCCGCTCTTTTTTTTATTGCTTTCTTAACAAAAAATCATTTATGCATTCATGATAGTTATTATTAAAGGGCTGCAAACTAATCGAACTGAATCTAACTTAACCCAATTCGAATTCAAGTTCGCTAATTTAGAAGGACCAAGTAAAGACTGTTACTACGACGAGTCTTCACCATGAAATACACTTGCACATCATTCATATCCCCCCAGAAGTAATTTAGACATTCAAAGACCAGAAAAGTTTTCCACCGTAAAATAACCCATTCCTCAACTGCCATGTAGAATATCTTATTTAAGTTATTTATAAATTTGCACTTCAGAAAAATATAACAGCCAACCAACAGCAAAATTACATGTTACCGATCAGCACAACCCATGATAGCCAACTGACAGCAAAACATGCAAGTAATTAACAAAGCAAATAATTGGAACTAACGCTAATAATGTGAAAAGGATTATCCAAATCTGTATTTCAAAGATTCTCAAATCGTTTTAGATAACATTTGCTAAATTTTAAGTGGTGTTTCGTTCAAATATAGCTATTTTCAAGAATTATGACTATCAACATGAAAGGATGAAATTGTCCAAGCAAAACTAGAATTTATAGTAGAAATATAAACAGACAAGTGTGCTCAAGTATTTATCCGGGGAGGCGAAATCGCAAAGAGGGGCAAGAAAAGAGCTTCCTGCAAATATGCAAGCAATAGTAAACATTAAACCCCAATAACAATATTATTACACAATATTAAATTAGAGACCAGATTATTTTGGCCGAAAAAATTTGTCACTGACAAAATAATAGTAGTTTTGAGAAGTACCAGGAGTTTTGAGTGAATAAAGGGGAATAGAGCCAACTGCAATTTGAAAGAATGGAGACTTCATTGATATATATAGAGACTATGGTCTGTTATATCTGTAAATTTGAAAAAAATTGAAATTTGAATGGGAGGGAACCTTTACCTTTTTCATCCATGCTGGAGGAGATATCAAAGAAGGAAATCCAGAAGCAAAAAAGTGGTTTTATTTCATCCTTTCAAACGATTTTGACCAGGGCAAAAGGATTGGAAGATGAGTAATGGATACCTGTCCAAAAGACAAAGGTAAGTCCAAAAGATAAGTAATAACTAAAACCTATCCTACAGCCAACAATACCAGAATCTTTGTACCTATTTACACACATCAAATGTGTACCTATTTACATTAAAGTCCCTCACTTTTTGCTTAAAAGTTTCAATGCTTATGTTGGTTACAACCTGCCATATAGGGGCAGTACAGAACAGAAATTACAGTTGTGTTTCTTGTGTGAAAAATAGCATGATATAATACTTAACGTACCTGTAGACATAAGATATTTACCCCCGACGCACCAGCTTCATCAATTGGACTTGATTAGCCAGGGCAGAAGGATTGGAAGAGGAGCAATGGATACCTGTCCAAAAGACAAGTAAAGGTACAAGTATTAACTAAAACCTATCCTACAGGCACTTGTAAATGGTAGCTGCTGCAACTGGCTTGCCCTGGCTAAATCCAAGATTATTACCCACACAGTTTATGAGCGTATCAACGGTCTCCTGCCCGACCAAATTATATTAGGACCAATCAAAAGCTAAAATCAAACAAATTTGTATGTAACTAATGCAAGTACATGGAGCTTAGTTCTTACAAAACAAAGTTAAACATCCAGCCTTTAGCGCATTTTCCTCAAAAGTTATGATTTTTTTTTATTTGTTTTGTACATGTCCTAACTGAATTGTTTTTTCCTATACTTAACAGAAAAGACTGTCTTCTTGGTCCTTCACAAAAAAAAAAAACAGAGAGGAAAAAAAAAGAGTAAGCAAAAGTTAAAATATACATACATGCTGCCTCTCTATGAAAGTTCTCTTCAACTTGGATTCGTTATTTGCATGATCCTTCATAACTGGAGGTGCACTTTGAGGCTCCTGTATAGATAGAGAAAAAAAAAACGTTAAGAATAAAACAAAAGAATATGAATTTTCAGCAATCCCGAGAACAAAAAATGGTTTAGTGTTGACCTTTGGTTCCTCAACAGTCTCATGGAAACCATTTGCCACTACCTAAGAACAGTGAAATGAGAAGACGACAAGACAAAGTATCAGAAAATGTAGAAATGAATACGCCAGAATATAGCAAGAAAGAAATCATACTCAAAACTTAAAGAAAAAAACAAAAACATTTTTCCCACAAGGACAACTACTAAAATGTATTGATTAATATTCGCTTAATTTTGCATAACATTGTATGAATTTAACTATCATGTACTCCAAGCACTGGGGTGATTTATGGGCTGCGACCCCCCATCTCATGCTCAAAAAGAGAAAAAAAATTACATACAAGCCAAGCCAATTTGTTGGTTTCATGTTTTATAATTCATATCAATCTCAATGATGAAAAGAGAAATTCTATATTATGTAACTTCTATCCTAAGATTCCCACAGTTAAGTTACACCAGTAATAAGAGTTAATATTTCCTCTTTTTTATCAATAGATATCAGTAATTCAATATTTTAGGGGCATACATGTCAGGAAAAAAAAAAATCAAAATTGTTAAGTTGTTGTAGTAATACCTGTCACTCTGGAGTAACTGGAATTGATAGGTGTGCAAAACCCTAAACCCTAAACCTTTCAAAAATAAATCAGTGATATATGAGTGTGCAAAATTGAAAGAATTTCATAATTACCCTTCTCATCTCATTATGAGTGTGCAAAATATTAGGCCTGAATGGGAATTTAACAACACAGTGAGGATATTTAAAACATGCAGACCAGAATAAAGCCAAGTATGATAGTTTATCTTCTGCAAACTTGTAAAATAAAAAAAAGTTACAGTGAGGATATTTAAAACATGCAATACCAGATTAAAGCCAAGTATGATAATTTATCTTCTGCAAACTTGTAAAATAAAAAAAAAAAAAGTTACCTCAAATTCCTTGCCCTCATAGTAGAGAACACCATGCAAAGTTAGCTTTGGCTTTGTTTGGTACTTGAAAAATGCATCATGCAAAACCTGACAAGACGGCAGAAGCAATTATTAAGAAATACATGCAACTGGTTAAACTCAATACAATATATCTCGAGTAAAAGAGTACCTGATAACCGATATCCATCTTTCCCATCTTGGGTTGCATGTGCTCACGCTGCTTCTGTTTCAGTTTCTTACTGTCTTCTTTCACTATGTATGCCTTGGAAAGGTCAAAATGATCATTTAATATTAGCTCCACCTTGAGTGAGCACAAGATATAAGAAAATATGTGGAAATTGTCTAGAGGAAAGAACTCTAACCTGTCTGATTTTCTCTATCCCAGTAGCAGCAATGAAGTCAAGCAATTGGAAAGGTCGTTTCTCAATACCTCTCTTTCCCTGGAAAAACAATCAAATGACATAATAGAAGAAATAACCAGCCAAATAAAGAAGAAATGGAGAAGAAATAACCAGTCAAATAATAGAAAAGTACCTAAGAGCATCTACAAATCTACAGCCGTGAAATACAAAAGAAAGTAAATAAAATTGTCTTAGTAATAATAAAAACTAATTCAATCTTTATTTCTTAACCACTCCATTTGTGAATTAGTTTTAATTTCTTCGCTTGGGTTACAAACCAATTATAGAAAGAGAAAATCTCATAAAAATTATCTTAATTTCTTAATTACCACATTTATGTAACCATTTCTTTACCTTTTTTTAATAAAAAATATCTTTTCTTCTTTCCAATTTCACATAATTGTAGACAAAAAATATCTTTAATGCATCTACTCGGAATGATTTCAGTTCAGGAGCTTAAAATTCGAAATAACTATCAAAATTTAACAAAAAAACACATTTACCATCACCTAAATCTAGTTATATACAATTATATGAAAACAGATCAGATGTCAGTTGCAGATGCATTAAATTGTTGGGGTCCAGTTCACCAAAAAATATTCTCTTTTCCTAATTATTTATACCTCAGGTTTGCCATATAAGCCTTTCTTGAATTTGATTGATCTTGGATCAACTCTGCCATCACAATCTAGTCTAATTTAAAAATAAAAACAATTAGTTTGAATCAACCTATCTTCAGAACCAATACCTAGTGTATGAAGATGGGTATATATAAATACATACATATTGAAAGGGTGGTTCTCACAAGTGTATGTGCCAATATTGCATTCTTGTGGAGCTACTCTCCACTTAGAGAGAAAACATCTCTTTTCTCACATGGAGATAACAAGTTCGTGTACTGTTTCAGTGAAGAAGAAGCATTTATCTCCTCTGGTTTAAGGTCGGATGAGTTATCACCTCTAGCTCGTTAGTGGTTCACAGTAAACCCTGAGCAACAGGGATGCGCATCTTCTCATGTTCTAAAAGCATCTCACTTTCTTCATAAATTGTTCCTCCTTGATTCTTCCCCTTTCCTAAATTGGAAGGACCAATATATCAGAAACCCTGATAATTGAATATTAAATTACCTTAAGTGCTTAATTTGAACGGCTGCTGACTTGTCACCTTTAGCTTCCTCTTCCAGCTCTTACGCAACTCCATGATCTGGAATAAAAATGTTGGAGTTCAAATTGTAAAGATAGGGAGAGTGAGAAGAACTAAAATCACGAATATTATATATTTTCTTTCAGACATGCAAAAGTTTGCCACCTGGCCAGAATATGGTGATCCATCCTCTCTATAAGTGTTTGCATTTGTCAATTATTCATATGTATCCCTGCCTATCTGATGCAAATTTAGGTTTGAGTTGTGACATCCATCTAATATCCGTATTTGTATCCTTATATGCTCAATAAAATACAGACACATTATTTGTTCCAAATACAGATATGAATTTTAGCACTATCGATTCCTAGTCTCTATTCATCCTCCCAGTAGCCGATATTTCACAAAAATGAACAGGTTTCATGTATACATTACCTGTGAGGCAACATGAATAAGATGGAAATTAATCTGCTGCGATTCCAAAGGATCGCAGCAGATTTATTTCCGAGGAAGATGGCCATATCAGTTGGCATACATCATGATTGGTGTAGGCCATGGAACATAGAAAGCATTTGAAGCTTGGTGGGACTCAAAAGTAGAGAACGAACTCATATTTGGATCTATCAGTCTGTAGTTGATGCTTGCCTGATTTCCCACAAAAGGCATATATTGTGGCTGGTTAAACATCCTAGACAAGGACCTCTATTATTAAACATCCTAGACTGGGACACAACTTTGAGGAAAAACTGAGCTATAGAAGCGAAAGCACAGCTAATCATGAGGAGAAATTTGACTAATTCTTTTTTAGCAAAATCAACAAAACCCTGAACCCTAAATCAGGTGACAAAAGAAATGGCTTCAGATTCCAATTTTGTTAGCAAAATCGGCTAGAAACACTTCAAACAAATGCTGATGTAGTCATGGACAACACAACTAAGTCTTATTTAAATACTAAAAGGATTTTGAATTCAAAAAAACAATTCTCTTATACCTTTATCCAAAACAATTATCGCATCATTTGTCTTTCTTTTAATAATGAACTAAACAATGGTGTTAATATAGAATAAAAGGATAACTGTGGCCTTTTTATGAAATGCTCCATTGGGGTCGATTTTGAAAAAAAAAAAAAAAAAAAAAACTGAAAACTTACAGGCTGATTGTTTGGCAATTTAAGAATAACGAGGGTATCATTTACAAGTAAAAAATACATTGAAACCTAAATGATTTTTATGCAAATCACCTAAGAGACCAAGTTAAGAGCTCAAATTCAGCAATCCCACTACAGGGCAGTTAATTAGTAAAGCACCATTCCCAACCGTTAGTATTATTTGACACTCATGTAATATTGAAAATCAACAATCTAAAACTGATATATTAAATAGCTGTGATTAATATTTCCATAGCCATTAATCATTTTGCATTATGAATCAAAACAAATAAAAAAAAGAAACCAAAACACAGACTTCAAAATGACAACAAATTTTACAGCAATAAGCAGTTTGAACATCTATAAAAAACAATTAACCTGAATGAAAAAATATCTAATATGTGCTGTTTAATAATTCAATTATGACTGAAAAAATCTAACCAAACCGGATTAAGAAAAAAAAACCCTAAATCAGGTGAGGAACGAAATCGGTTAAGAAGAGAGATCGAAGAAAAAAGTACCTCAGCAACAACGAAGAACGATACTGTAGAGAAAACAGCTTGATTGAAGAAGAACAAGAAGAAACGAAGTGCGATTCGCTGAAAAAAAAAACGAAATGGAGGCGAAGGCGAAGGTTAGAACCGAGCAAAGGGATCGAGAGGGAATTTGGTCACTTAGAAGCCACCAAAAATTCGATCCGGAGAGGAGCGTCAAAGACGGAGGAGAAAGAGAACGGGGAGCAGGATAGGGCGAGGAAAGAAGAAAAGGTGAGCCTGTTAGAGGAAAGCAAAAGGGAAAGGCGGAGAGGAAAGTAGGAGAGGGGGATCGAAGAGGGGAAAGCCACATGAAAAAAACAACGCGTAGGTAAGAGAGTTTTTCTGTGGCTAATCGTGTGGCGAACGTACTAATAACTAATTTTAGATTTCTACACAGAAACATACATAAAATAGATGCATAATATCTCACATTCAATACAATGGTTTATAATGGTTGGATTTATTAAATAAATGGTGGAGATTGTCTCTTAACAGATACACCATTCAGTCTCCTAAAATTCAAGGTGCAATTATAGGAGTTCTAATAAGTCGTCTTTTCTTGTTACATTAAGGGCGTGTTCGACCGCTTCACTGTTTCCGCGGAAAAATAAAAATTCAGTTCAATTGAATTTTTTTTTCCCACGTGAACAGTAATTTTTAGTTCAATTCCCGTGCCCATGTCCATTCCCAATGGCCCGCCGAACAAACCCTAAGAATTGAATGTTTAAATTTTGATTAAGTCAATAAAGTTCACTCATTCAAATTTCATCCCAGGTGCATGCATTGTCGTTTGTAGAACCCAGTATAATCTAGAGTATAAACATATCGTATCCTATACAGCTTATATATAACAGTATCATATGGCACGACTACCAAAAAATGTAATTACTGAGTTGAATAGTACGCATGGAAAAAGAAAAAAAAAGAAAAAAAATAGTCTTATTTTAATTGTGTAATCGAGTAAAGCTTAGAAAGTAGATGATGGCACTCTAAAAAATTTATTTAACTACAATATTATAAAATAATAGGAACTAGGAAGTACCTTGTAGCTTATTGGCTGTTGCAAGCACCACTCCCTTAACCCGGGGCAATTATAAACCTCAATTTTGCAAGGTTCCACAGGAAGAAACTCATCATCCAATACTTGCAATTTGGGACAGTCTGAAATTTTCAAAATTCTAAGGGAAGCAAGGTGTGTCAACCCCAGCGATGAGCCCCCATCAAGAGATTGATCCATAAATGAGCACAGGTTCTCACAATAATTAATGGAAAGTTTGATCAAGGATTTCAGATTTTGTATTCCAGGCATAGATATTAGCTGACGGCATCCAACAATTTCCAACACTTCAAGTTGTAATGGCAGCAACTCTGCTTTTAAGAATTGCAAACTCTCACAGAAGAAAATATGCAAATACTTTAGTTTGCATAAGCTGCCAATCCATTCTGGAAATGTAATTCCATTGTAATCCTCTATTTGTAGCTTGATAAGGTTATAGTGAGGTTGGAGACTTTCCATCACCGAAAAACAACTTTGATCGTCAAGAAATTTGTTCGGATCACTTTTAATGCTCAAATGAAATAAACTATCATCTATGTTCCGAATATAACTAAAATCCCATACTAGTATCAAGTGCTCCAAGTTACGCATATTCTTAAGGTTAGCACATTGGAGATCCATTGAATTGGGAACATTTTTCAATCCACAGAGACAAAGAGTTCCTCTCAGATCAGGAAAGTTTTTTAACCATCTTATTTGCTCACAATCGAGCACCACCTTTAGTGCTTGAATTCTAACAAACTTGCTCAAGCTAGGGGGTAAATAACTGACACCAAGATTATTGATTTCCAGAGTTTGGAGTTTTGGAAGGGTCCCTATGTCACTAGGAAGCTCTTCAAGTTGCCGGCAATCAATAAGATTGAGTTTCCTCAAGGCCTTTAATTGACAAAGGGACTCAGGCAACACCTGAAGGCCATCACAATTTTCAATGCGGAGCTCTTCTAAGCTGACAAGATTTCCTATATTGTTTGGTAGCACCTTAATTTTATTGCAACTACTAATAAAGAGTTTCCTCAAGGCCTTGATTTGACAAAGGGACTCAGGCAACTCCGCAAGGTTTAAGGAATGGTCAATTATTAGCTCTTTCAGGCTAATTAGATTTTGTATTTTTGTTGGTAACTCTTTAAAGTCACTATGCTTAAGAGTTAGATTTTGCAAGCTGTAAAGGGTGCATATGCATTCAGGTAGTGTATCAAAGAACATATTACTAAGAGAAAGACAGCGAAGATGTTTCAAAATACCAATGGAGGAAAGCAATTCCAATCTACAATCACGGAATCCTCGTATTTCTAGAGCTCTTAAATTTGGTGGCATTGAACAGTCAAAGGTACTGAAAAAGTTTTTGACAGAAGAGCATGTGATGAGTGTTCGCAAAGCAGTGAAATTGTCAGAGGGAATAGGATCTATTAGGTTCACATTATCAGCAATATACAAATGGTATACTACATCAGGAAAATTCGGAGGATTACTAACCTCAATTGAATAGCAACAATTTTCTGAATTAAATCGTGCTAAATCATGAACAATATCATGCAACTTAAACTTTGACCGAAAGAAATCATTCCCCTCATATCTGCCTTCACTTTCAAACAATGACCTTTGGCACAGTTGTTGTGCATATTCAAAACCAATTTTTTCTATAGTTTTGTTTCCTTTGGACTGAATAAAACCCTGATACATCCACAATTTCACCAAATATTCTACATCGTAGCGGTAATCTTTGGGAAACATGGAACAATATAGAAAACAAGACTTTAGGTATGTGGGAAGGCGTACATAGCTTATTTGAAGAGGTGGAAATATGTCATCTCTTACCTCAGACTTCCATAGCTCACTTTCTAAAATTTCTATCCAACTCTCTTCTTCCGCCTCATGCCTCAAAAGGCTAGCAATTGACTTCACAGCCAGGGGCAACATTCCACACTTGTTCATAATTTGCTTCCCAATTTCTACCAACTTTTGGCCCTTATTATGTTTTATTCCACCAAATGCATAATGTTCAAACAATTGCCAACATTGTTCAACTGACAAATAGCCAAGGTTAAATGTTGGCTCTGTTTGCATGATTCGCGCGACATTATCGTTCCTTGTAGTAACTAAGATTTTAACAAATGCTGCCGACATAAAAGGAGCCCGAAATGAATCCCAAAGACTCTTTTTCTCATTCCACACATCATCAAGGACCAAAAATACCATTTTTCCACTTATCTCCTCCTGAAATTTCTCTTGCAAAGCACTCAAATTTGTAAGACCACACTCCTTTTGTGTAATAGACTCTATGGATTCTTTGGTGAGCCTTTCAACATTGAAATCCCGAGATACACATATCCACCCAATTTTATCAAACCTTTGTTGAATTCTTTGATCATTATAGGCAAGTTCTGCAAGGATTGTTTTTCCAATGCCTCCAGTGCCAACAATAGTCACTACCGAAACAACATCACATTTAGAGGATAGCAAATCAATCAGTTGCTCCTTTTCCCTCTCTCTACCAAAGATAACGGACTGAACTACAATGTGGCTAGTTGGAGCTATTTGGAATTCGTTGTTGCAATGCTTGGGCCCATCTCCCTCTGTCAGTTGAAGTGCTATCCGATCCTTTGCAATCTCATCAAATCGGATCCTTATTTGCTGAATTTGATCCAGCATGCTGCATGTAACCTGGAAAAATATAATTACCTTGAGAGTGTATGACCTACTATAATGTTCACGTAAATATATATAATACTAGTTGAAACACAGTCTCTTTTCCATCCAGATAATACTAGTTATATAGTACGGGTGTTTGGTACATTTTTATGTTTTGCAATGTGGTTTATATGAAAATTTCATATTTCCTATGACACATCATAGGAAATATTTTATTCATAGAAATTATTAAAATGTAACATACAGAAATAGAAAGAGTATTTAAATTGTTATACATGTAGAAATATTAGATATATCCTCTCCAATACAAAATTTTGATTGGGAACAATGATACCGATCCATAATGTATATTTTTTTTCTTCTCCAGTTTTCTTCTCCGTATGGACTCCATTTTTTCTCTCTTATTTATTAACTGTTTATGGTGGACCCCACCAAAATGATAACTTTTTTTACTATGCTTCTCCATGTATGTGAGTCTTCTGAGCTAACAAAGTTGTCAATTTTATTACTCTGTGTATCATGTAGGTCACGCTCCAAATATTAACATCTTCCAATAAAATTTTGTAATCAACAAGCTTTCAAAGAAGATGTGGGGCCATGTGGAGGAGAAAGAAATTAATTGTATTTTGGATCGGTACCATTGTTCGGAAACAATACCTCTGACCTTTCTACATGTCTAACAATTTAAGTACTCTTTCTATTTGTCTATGTTAATTTTTATAATTTCTATGAATAAAAAATTCTCCACTTCATATGTCCAGCAGGTAGACTATGGGTAAAAGTACATTACATACATGGTTCTAAAAATCGAAATTGGTTACTTGACCGTGGAATAAAAATCGGATGAATCGGTCAAAATATGCCGAATCGGATCAAAAACTCGGATTTTTTTTTGCTGGAACATTGTTTTATACTAAAATAAAAAAAAATTATGTAGATTAAATCATCAAACACATATTGTGTAAATATTTTTGTATAAAATAACTTTAATATCCATACTAGTAAATTCTTGGATTGAATTATAATTGATGTTCTATAAAATCGATAGTCTAAGATTTTCAATATACTAGAAAATTATCCAACGACATAGAATAAATAATTATGAAGGTCAGTATATATATATATATTTGAGCAAAAAGGTGAGCCTCAATACAAAAGAATATGGATAGCAATTATGAAATGATTAAATGAATTATTGTAATTCGATAATTAGTCTTGACAATCATATCATTACAATCATACAACTTAGTGGTATCTAGCTAGAATCAAGTATGACTAAACATGAAATTTAATGTTTTATATTATAATTATATTTACGTATTAAAATAAAGATTATAATAGTTTCTCAACTGTAACAATTTATATTACAACAATTCAAAAGAGTTTTATCTGATAGTTTCTCAATTCATATTATAATAATTTCTTAATTTATCTGATAGTTCAAATTAATTTTATAATTTTATTTTCCAAAGAATAGTATGCTGGAGGGAGCATATCTCGTGTGCCAATTGATCTTTGACATTCTCCTATAATAAATATTTGTTTGACAAATGCATCTTCAATGCTCATCCTTTTTTGTTGCCTCTGGTTCACTGTAGACAAAACACTTTTTTCATTTATGTACTTAGTGGTCCAATACAACAAGTGCATTTAAAAAGATGTATATATATTTCTTTCTTCCTCACATAGCTCTTCATTTTCATTCGTCCCAAATTGAACATGAATATCTTCTCAAATTATTTGTTGCAAAAAAAAAAAAGCAGAATCGGTCGAGAATCACCCAAAATCATTAGAATCAGATTGATTTGGAAAAAAAACTCGTTTGAATTGGCCGAATCAACTTATTTTCAGTGGAAAAATGCTCGGATGGAAAACTCGGGTAAATTTCAGCTCGGACCCGACCGATACCATTTTGACTTGGCTGAGTCAACTCGAAATCAGCCAATTTTCCAAACTATGATTTCATATTGTGTTATATAGTTCTAACTTCTAAGAGCTTACAACTTCTTGGCAGTCAATGGAATAAATACTGCTAACAAATGAGCTTGAGCCTTTACACAAGGAAATTAAATTAAATTAGTTACCTGAATTAGCTTCCTTTTACGAGAAGCGGGTGGAGAAGCATCACTTGCCTCAACTTGCGCCCGTAAGACTTCATAGTGGAACTCACCCAGCACATCCTCTGCAGCATAAACAACATCATTGAGCTCCTTCAACCAAAGTTTGACTGCCAAGTCTCCGATCTCCCTCTGCTCTACATCATACAGCTTGGCCTTGATCTGCTTCAGCATCTTCATCAATTTCTTCAATTCAGCCTCAATTTTGTGGTTTTGATCTACTGTAGGAGATGAGGAAGAAAACGGAGCTGAGTTGACAGCAGGCAGCAATTTGGCACCCAAAGAGAGAAGGTTGGAAATCACTCCGCTTAGACCCATCGATCTAAAATTGGCAAGTTTCTTCTCTTCTCTGCTATTGTGTTGATATGAAACGATCCAAAGAGAGAAGGTAGAAAACTAAGATTACTTGTTGAATATTAAAATTTTGAAATAATAAATTAAAACATGGGTATTAAATATTAATGTACTGTAACATATTCCAAGCCTGAGTATTTGTTTCTGTGCTGCTTTAGCAAGTGATGTGGTATGGTAATAAAGAATAACTTAAAATAAAACAAGAGAGAAAGAGAAAGAGAGAGGCAGTATAAGGCTCCAAAATGAGAACAAAAGAAAGCTTTCTTGATTGTTTTCAGTTCAATCTGTTGGACAATCTGGAAAATGAGAAATGATATATGCTCCCAAGCTGCACAGAAAAATCTTTTAAAACTACCATATTACTAATTATCTCCTTGGTGACTTATTGGACAGGAAATACAAAAATGAAGACCAAAGACTCTACAACAGACTGGATGCCATAGGTAATTGAAGCAATCCCTTTGAGGGTGTGGGACCCTACAAAATCACAAGCGATGCCGTTCACTGGGGCAGATAAAGAAGATGGAGAAGACAATTAGGGACTTGATAATTACTTTAGAATTTAAGTAGCATTTTGTGCATGACTATTTCTTGTTTACATAGTTAGTCTATTGGCTCCTAAAGACAGTTTTTGTGTTTCAAAACAATGTTATGATGTATGGCAGTTGTGTAGACTGATGGAGTGCTGTGGTGATCTCATCACAGCCATTTTGGGTGTACAAAATACTATCAGTTGTGTAGACTGATGGAGACGCGGTAACTATTGTTGCGCACATCTGACAAGCAAGTGAGAAGGAGGAATATTACGGCTTGAATTTGAAGAGCTTCTGCTGCACTTCTAGTGGTAACTTCTATCTTGGATTTAATTTTACACATGGATCCTAGTTCAAATAGGAACTGAACTAAATTGTAATCCTATAACCCTAAACCCGGAATTGCCTAAGTAACTATAGCTGACATTACGTAGAGATGTTCCTTTTAACTGAAGGAAGGTAAATGGAAACAAAGAAAATGCCATATTGCAGCTCAACTACAGTGCTGAAAAGTTCTTTAAGCTTTATAAACATATCACACAAAGAACTGAGAAGAAATAACCACCTTTTCAATTTATCCACCTTTCGTTGCTTATCTGCCTTTGGTTGCTTATCACTTGTGTCTTCATCACTAGGTTCTATCTCACTTTTAGAAACGGAATGACCCAACATGCTCTCATTCGTACTAGATATATCCGACAAATAACTCATTCTCGATGAGTTGATCACTTCAGGAGCAGATAAATAATCAGGGTTGTCAGCGATTAGCATCTACATGGCAAAGCATACATATCAGAAACAAAAAACTGTAGAAAATAATTCTTGCACCCTTCATCTATATCCTAAAAATGTTTATACCTAACATGCAAGTTGTTACATGTATTTATACCTGGTGTGCAAAGTGTTCACTATTTTTCTTTTTCTAAATGATTATTAAGAAAATGTAAGTTAGACACTTTTTTCTGAATAACTAAATATACAAATTTGAAGTTTTTAGTAATGTAAGGTATAAATAATTTAATTGTAAGTATAAATACTTTACAAAATAAATATAAATACATTGGGTGCAGAATAAGGGGGGGTGCAATTATCAATCAAAGTATAACTATGATAGTCCAATCCTAATTTTTGGACATAGTCTTTCAATGATATCAAATAAGATCTGAAAAAGGAAATTAAAAGAAACAATTTTACTAATACCTCCGCAAAATTTGAAGTCAATTCATGTTCCTCATGGGTTGTTGACTCCTCTTTTGGAAAAAACCACCTGCTTAAAATAACAAGTCCCCAATCATTTAAAAGATAAAATAAGCTGCTATATTTATTAGCAGCAAATCATGTCAGCAGGTATCTCCAAGTTGCTAGCACAGGATGAAAAAAATAAAATATGATAGTAGAACCAACAAAGTGTTCTCAGAGCTTAAGATCATGATGCATCACTACAAAAATTATTTAAAATTATTTGCCAAAGATAGGAAAGGAGAAAAGAAAAAAGTTCTTGTTAAGTCTACAAAGTAGATACCTGGTAGTGCTTATTGATTTTGAATGACACGGCTTCCAGTTTTTGAAAGGATCAAATTTTGGGCAATGAACAACATTCAGCTTCTCAAGTGAAGGAAGTTTTGGTAACCCCTCCACTAAAAGAAGCTCGTTACAGTGTCTAATTTCCAGTTCCTTTAATGCAGGGAGATCTTTAGGCAACTCAAGTGACATTATTTTTTTAAAGCCATCAATCCTTAATGACTTGAGTAAAGGAAAATCCGGGAGGTAAGGTAGTTTCACACAGCAATAAAGAGACAAATTCAGAAGGGAAGAAAAACAAGGTACGCTCTTCAACATGGGGCACCTACTTATGGAAAGAGTGTGAAGGCAGGGAAAATCACAATCACTTGTCTCAAATAGTTCTTCCAAATCATACATCTCCCACAGATTCAGTGTTTCCAAGGATGGAAACTTGGGAGTATTCTTCGAAACAAATTGCCTATCTGTGTTCTCCAACCTTACCAGATGGTACAACTTTTGCACACTGAGATGCCTTAGAGATGGCAAGCCACCAAGTGCTGGAAACTGGCTACAGTTGAGGCATTTATCCAGAATAATTGAGACTAATTTTGAAAATGAAGGATCTCCCATCCAAGTTGGAAACAAATTGCCTCTGTAGTTCCTAATAATCAACTCCCCAATGTTTGGGTTTGGTTTCAGATTTTTCAAAACCTCTTCAGAAATTGTAACACTTTCTTCAGATTCTGTAAATGTTCTATTATCATTCCAGTGCAGCCACAAGGTATTAAGATGCACTTTATTATGCAAAGCAGCCTCTTTAGCATCTAAACCATATGTAATATTCTCAAGCCCTGCAATCTGAAGACAACTACTAAGACAGTTCAAATCCTTTAACTCTCGGATGCTGCAATATGGCATTTCACAACCTACACAAAAGACTGCTAATGACTGGAGATTTGTCAGCTGCCCAATACCAATCATCATTTTCACACAACCTGATTTTTTGCTCACATCAAGGTGGCGTAGGTTCGTTAGTTCCATCATACTTTCAGGTAATTCAACCAAGTGTTGGCAATCTTTGGCCTCTAGAGTCTGGAGACTAACCAAGCTACATAATTCTCTTGGTATGCTCCTGATTTTTGTGTTATTGACACCCAAGTACCTTAGTTGTTTTAACATCCCAACTGAGCTTGCCAACTCCACAATATCAGTACAACTTAAATCCAATGTTCTCAAGTTTATGCATTTTGTGAATAGATCACTTAAACTGGTAATATCCAGAATAGAAATGTTTATCCTTGTTTGTAATCTACTGAGGACCAAGAAAGATTGCAAATCTGAAGCTTCTTTTATCAGAGGTTTCATCCTGTCAATTTGGATCACTGAGGGGTTGAGGGAGAAATGAAAGCAATTTTCAAGTATCCTCTCGACATCATCTTCAGATGAAGCGGATTCATTTCTGGAGAAGTGAGTTGCCAGAGCACGAATGAGATCATGCATGATATATTTATCTTCTTCTACATCATGGAGAGGTGAGTGCTGAAAGAACCCTCTCAACAGCAACTCATCAAAATTCTGAAGACCAACCTCTTCAGGTTGTCTTCCTTCCACAGAGACAATGAAACCTTGTGACATCCACATACGAACAATCTGCTGTTTTGCAAAGACATAATCCTTTGGAAACAAGGAACAATAATGAAGGCACTTCTTTAGGTTATCTGGCAATGTTTCATAACACACTCTTAGAATTGGCAATGTATCCCCATCAAACCCATCCATATTCAACAGATCAGTTTTCAAAATTTCAACCCAAGATCCTACATTTTTTAAGCACACAAGGAGTCCAGCGAGAACCTTTATACAGAGGGGGTTGTGCTGGCACTTTGAAACTAGTTTCTTGCCGGTCTCTACTAAATCAGTATTGGCATTTGTATTAAGACCAGTGAATATATGTTGCCAGAAAAGTTTCCAGCAGTAATTATCAGATAAAGGAACCAAAGGATAAGTTTGCATTGCACCCATGACCTCAGCTACATCCTTGCTCTTAGTAGTGACCAGTAGTATGCTTCCTCTAGTACTATGGTTTAATATGGTTACTATTCTATCCCAAAAGAATGGGTTTTCATTATCAGCATCATCCAATACAACAAAAACTTTTGTACCTGACAATTCATCTATCAACAATTCCTCAAGTAAATCTTCCTCTGTCATTGGACAAGGAGAGCTCGTAACAGACTCAAAGAGTTTCTTTATTAGTCTTGTCTCATCAGACTTCTCAGGCATAGTAATGAACATACGAGCATCAAAGGAATCTAATATTCTTTCTTCACTGTAAATAAGATGAGCTAAACTGGTCTTGCCAATACCGCTCTCACCAACCATGCAGACTACAGTGAGATTGTTTCTGTTGAAATCATCTGACAACAGGAATCCGATGATCAAGTTCTTTTCATTCTCTCTACCATAAACTGGTGAATCACCAACAGGGGAACTCCTTTGGAATGACTCCATTGTTTCATCAAGCTTAAAGGGGAAAAAATAAGCAGAATTAAGTAGAGTAACAATGATTGTACGAAGAAAACACACAAAAAAAACACTCAAAGTTACTAATGCTAGCACTGCAATGTTACCGTGTGCTATCACAAAGAATCAATTAATTTACACAGAAAAATGACTTTTTGTTGTTGTAATTGGATATTGGTACTCAATCTAGTGTAGTCTAGTGCAGCTGAGTAAAAATGCAAAATGTTTTGCAGACGATTATATAGCTCTCTATTGTTTCATCAAGCTTAAAGGGGAAAAATAAGTAGAATTAAGTAGAGTATGATTGTTCGAAGAAAACACACAAAAAAAACACTCAAAGTTACTAATGCTAGCACTGCAATGTTCCCGTGTGCTATCACAAAGAATCAATTAATTTACACAGAAAAACTTTTTGTTGTTGTAATTGGATTTTGGTACCCAATCTAGTCTAGTCTAGTCTAGTGCAGCAGAGTAAAAACGCAAAATGTTTTGCAGAATTATATAGCTTATACCAATGCCAAAATTTGTTCAACAGTATCCAGCAACATTAACAAGGCAGTATGTTTATCAGGATTCTGCTTTTCTAATCTTGGAAAAAGGGAAAGAAAATAATTTAATAGCAAAGCTGAAAAGGCTACAATGTGCATATATCTTCCAGTTCTGAAGCCTTGCATTTTTGCACCACTCCTCCAAAGAAGGACAGTGGGTGAGGCAAAGACATTCAAACAAATGACCACTACTGTTCTTATTCCCATATTTATTGATGAAAAAGCTGATTTCCTATGGTAACAAAGAAGGATGCCCTTTTGCAGTCTAGTAAAAACAACATCTGACAAAAGTAAATAGAGTAGGAAATGTGAATGCATACAGATATCTTCATGGCCATAGTTAACCGAAAATCTGATGGCTCAGACGAATTATGGTGATGAGACGGCCCCTTTTTATTATGATTAGATGCCACGGAAGAGAAAAGATCGATACTTTCAGGACTTCTATTGGGATTGCCGATCCTACTTCAGAAAGATAGAGATTATATGATTTCAATTGTTCTAGTTGAAAAGAAAAATAAACATTAAAATCAATTAGAAAAGAAAACTAACAATTCATCTGAGTAATAAATTACAGAAATAAGCTTATAGTTATAGATATGAAGTTGAGTTGCAACTCTCATTATAAAGGCACTAGTTATTAGATGAGTTAAGTAATAGTTGCTCACATCGATAAAGATCAAATATAATGATATATCATAAAAGCACCCAGTGGCAGATCTAAAGCCATTCAAAAGGTGGCTAAGTCACCCCTATGATTTTAAAATTTTAGTTATGTATATTAAAGTTTAATTAAATTTTATTTTATTTTTGAACAATTTATATAGTCCAGCCCCCCTCATAAATATCTTATGTTAGCTTGTAGTATAGTGGTAAGAGCTTATGTTGCAATTGTGGAAAGCATGACTTCAATTCTCACTAACCACAATTTGTGCATTTTAATTTTTAACCACCCCCAACAATATTTTCTAGTTCCGCCCCTGAAAGCACCCATGATATATTAATCAACCCTCTTTATGTTATCGATCAAATATAATGAGATATCATAAAAGCACCGATGATATATTAATCACTCTCTTTATGGGAGACATCCATATATTTGGGTGATCCTGAACCTACTAAAAAATAAATTTTAGTTTTTCCACAGCGACTTCTCCTATGGAACTGATTTAATCTAAAACAATAAAAGAAAGAACAAAGGAGAACACATACAAGGATTTAGAATGCACTCCTCGTCCCCGTCTGCTTTACAAAAATTCTTGGAAAGACCTAATTCCCTTTGAGGAGAAGCCAGAAAAGACGGATTTTCCCCTGGTCCAGCCACATCAAGCAACGGAAGTGACTGAGGCAAAGGTGAGGACGATGGCCTAGCTGGCGGCTCAGCTGAATCGAGGTCGCTCGGTGATCGCCTTATCGCCCCTGGCGTGGAGGAGGCGGAGACGTCAGAGAATCGCAGTTCGCCAAGATCGTCTAGGTAGTGATGGTGCGTTGAGGCGAGGAAGGAGATGTGGTGTCCGGGTTGGAGGTGCTCGATTTCCTTCGATTTCCAAAAGGGTATGGAAGTGCGAATGGTCTGTATTAAAACCCTTACTCTAGATCTAGATCGGGCATTGGGAATCGACGACTTTTCTAGGTCTCTCTCTTTTTCCTCAAAAAAAAAAAAAAAAAAAAAAAAAAAAAAAAAAAGGGAGAATTTCACGTGTACCCCTTAAAAATTTTAAAATTATGTATTTTTTTATCTAAAGTTTAAACTTACATATTTTCTCCTCTAAACTTTAAAAACTCACAAATTTATCTACTTTATTGTCTTTCATATTAAAACCCGTTCTAAATTTATAAAATATCCATTTTACCCTTTATTAAATCATATAAATCCTATTAGACTCAAATTTGAATATGAACGGTTCCTCTCCCATCGAATTGCTTTTAAATTTGTGCACATGAGATTAGCACGAATCTTGATTAAAAACACACGTATATTGAAGTGATATGCACAAATCTTAATGTGATATGTGCTGATCGGAATTGCTTTAAGATTAGTGCACGTTAGATCAACACGAATATTGAAGCAATGCACACAAATCTTAATGTCATGCGCAGGGTTCGGACAGTAAATGAATCCTTCAAATTCAAATTTGAGTCCCATTGACTTTATATGCTTTTAATAAAGGGTAAAATGGGTATTTTAAAAATTTAGAATGAGTTTTAATATAAAAACAATAAAATGGATAAATTTGAGAGTTTTAAAGTTTAGAGGGGGAAATACGTAATTTTAAGCTTTAGACGGGGGAATACATAATTTTAAAGTTTTTGAGGGCTATACGTGAATTTCCCCCGGAAAAAAAAGCTCTCTTTCTCTCTTCTGGCGGTGTCCAGTATTTGCCTATTTGGTTAGTTGTAATTTTTGGGTTATGTCGGATTGGTGTGTGCGCGTCCAACCACGAGGCTTGATGGGGAAGCACAAAAGATTTAGGGCATATTGCTTATTTGTTATGGGATTGTGCCAAATGAAATTTGACAGATTTAAAAATTTATTTTCTAATTTCTAAAAATTCATATAATTATGAAATTGTACCGAATGAGTAATCGGTTGTACTCTGAAAATAGCTGTGAAAAATTATATATATTTTTTAAAATATGTGATATCAATAAAATAATTATTAATTAAATCAATTAAACAATAGCATAACGATATTTTTATTTTGCTTAATTAAATCACTGAAAAATTATTTAAATTAGATTAATATTAAATTAAATCTTAGATTAAATATCATATTGTAGTTATTTAAATATTAAATGTAATATAATATTAGTTTAAATATTATATTAGTATTAAATAAAATATTAGATTAAATATAATATAATATAGTTTAAATATTAAATGTAATATAATATTAGTTTAAATATTAAATGAAATATAATAGGGAGAATTTTATGTACCGTCAAAAATATTGAAATTACGTATTTCTCCTTTTAAAATTCATAATATCATTTTTGCTCTTCTAAAGATAAAAAAACTCACATATTTACTCAATTTATTAAATTTTCTAATAAAACTTATTTCAAATTTATAAATTACTCATTTTACTCTTTTCTATCTTCCTTTTTTCTCAAATCTCTTCGTTCTAGAAATCCCAAGCCCCCATTTTAGGGACCAATATCCTTCTAGGTACCGTAGACAATGGACCTCACTTTACGATTTGAGATTAAATCTCAACGGTGTTGTTCGGCTGGAGAGGATTAAGTCTCCTTAAGGCTTAATCCGTTTCTTTTAGATTCCTTAGCAGCTTAATTCTACCGAACATTGATTCCTTAGCGTGGATTAAGATTACCTCCTTTAGCCTCATTTTGCCCAGATCTTAATACTCTGCCCGAACTTTAAGGCACCCCTACCTCTTTCTTAAGCACTTAATCATTCACCCACGGATTAAGACAACCGAATATCAGTTCCTTAGCGCTCCTTAAGCTCTTAATCCTTCACATTTAATTCTTTGTTGCCGAACGACCCCAACAGATTTGAGATTCGAGGGGAAATAGGGGGGCAGTATTATTGGGCTTTGAGATTCCTACTAAGCTAAAAAGAATGGTCTGGATCCACTAATTGTAAAAGATTCCCTTTCCAGATAATGCACTGGATGTGAATTCCCATTCTAGATGTCTCTCTCTCTTCTACAAGAAAAGCATAGTACGAATTTGAAGGGTAACAAACATAACTTCCTCCAAAAATTATTTTCTTCCCTTTCATCCTCTATATTTCTCTTCTCACCTCAAGAGCATACCCTTAAGTGAAGGGCAAAAAATCCAAAGTGGGTTTCAAGAGGGTGATTTTGGAGAGAGCCCAGAAAAAAGAAGGGAAACAAAAATAATAAAATTTAGTGGAAAGGAATACACATGAGAGGGCAGGTGAGGGTTCGTGATAGAGAAGGAAATACGTGACACGCCGTGACGTGACGTGACAAACACGCCGTGATTTGGTCACGTGACGTGACGTGACGTGACTAAAATGGTGGCGGATGGTCACGTCACGCGAATGGTCACGTCAGCGTAGTCACGCCGTGACTATACGTGACGTGATCACACATGACGTGACGTGTCGTGACGTAAATTAGCCGTGTCAATTTTTTTATATTTTAATTTAAATTGTTGAAAATTTAGAAAAAAAAGATAAAAAAAAATTATAAAACAAGTAAATAATATTGTAAAGATTATTTTTTTTAGGAAATATTACATCTGATATTACTTTAAAAATTCAAATTATAAACATTCATTAGACTAAACTAAAAAAAATAAAAATTAGTACTACATGAGTACCAATATCACTGAACTTACACTAAAATAAAAATCTGAATACTCTATACATATAAAAAAAAGTTGGATACTCTATGTTTCATACCGTGACGTGACGTAACGTGATCACGTGACGTGACTGGTTCGCGTGACGTGACGTGACGTGACGTATATTTTCACTAGAATGTGGTCACATCACGCGTCACGCGAGTCACGTCACGTAATTGACACACGTGACGTGACGTGACGTTAACGTGACGTGACGTGACGTGACGTTAACGTGACGTGACGTTAACGTGACGTGACGTGACGTTAACGTGACGTGACTAGTCACGCCGTGACAAATTTCCTTCTCTAGTTCGTGAGAAGAAAATTTTAAATTTTGGTAATATGAAGGGAGTGGTATACATGTGTCTCCACATAAAATTTCATACTATTAATAAATTTCACTTGTAACCTTACATTACTGGAAATAAACTTGGCCTTTAAATTACTAAGTTTATTAGTTCATATGTAGTTCTAAAGTATTTATAAATCTTTATACTTTGAAAATTAGTAATTAATTTTAGAAACATTACTTGCTTGTCTTTTAATTTGCAGAATATAACAATAAGGCAAATGCAAGATTTGTTAATCTTATGCAAATCTAATTAATTTGTTGTCATAAAAGTAGTGTGCTAGTGTTGTACTCTAAAAAGTTGGAGTTTTACTTAACTACAAAACTGGTCAATTAAAGGGTCAACTGTGTTTTAATTTGACACCCTGCCACAAAATAGGAAATACAAATCTACAAAATAAAATTCATGATTAAATTATACATTGAAAATCATGAATTTTAATATATTACATGTCTCCTAACTCAAAATGGCTGGGAAGTTATGATTTTTACAAAATTCAGAGCTTTGATTGGTGCCACCTGGGTATTGTGTACCCATAGCAATTGACAAAGGCAACTGGGTGCAATCTCGAGTCCGCAAACCACCCTCTGACAAGGTAGAACCCACCAGTCGGCCCTTCAAACCCAAAATTCGTTTGGTCCAAAAATGGATAAAATCGGTTCACTTTGTCTGAATTTTGTAGACCAAACTGTCATTTGAATGGCTCATAAGACCTAGCCTACCCGAAACCAAGATTAAACCTTATAAAGGTCCCCCCTCCTCCTCCTTCCTGATGACAGAGAATAGAAAGGAAAGCAAAATTCTCGCATTAACAAAGGAACTGCTTCGAACCCTTCTAGATTCAGGCAACGTTCAACAAGGAGAAGATGAGAAATTTACCAATTGGGTTCCTCATGAAGTAGAAAGGAGGGACCGAGAAAGGCAATTAGAAGGTGGATTTGGGAACCAGCTATCTACAGCACCAATGATCAAATCAAGAGCATGAACACGCTCTCCATTGCTAGGTGACACTCCCTGATCATTCAATTGAAACTAGGAAGGAACTTGGTTAGCTAAACCGAAATGTATCCAGTTAAATCAAAGCAAATGATAAAGGGATGAGTCTCCTTATGCCCCTGGAAGGCATCACTAAGACCAAGTGAAACTATTTTGGTGTTTGAATCAGTGTGCCAATGAATGTGATGTTCAAATCAGGTGACAAGCACCATGTCAGCAGGTTACCTGTGCCATAATTAATCAATAGGTGACACAGCTTGCAGGAGAAAGCGTATGTTTACCCCTAACACATGTTAAGGGAAGGCTAAACCCGCCTCCTGACAAATTTTATAAGGCCAAACGAAATTGAAGCTCAAAGCCGAAAATAAGGCTTGTTCTGATGCAGGAACACCACATCACATCTCCAACTGGCGTCTGGACTATTTTGTCATCGGGGAACCGACTCCGGTGCTCGTCAAATGGGCAAGCAGGGCCCTACCTTTTCAAATCAAACCATTCATTTGTGTTGAGATTCGTGAATTAAAAAAATTTAATAGTCAGATTTGAAAAGGCAGGGTCCTGCTTGCCAATTTGGCAAGCAACAAATTTGGATCCCTGTTCAGGAGCCAAAACAAGAAGCCAAAATAGAAGGGCCTTCTCCAAAGCTGCAGGATAGTTTTAAAGCAACCTGAAGTGCCCATCTCAATTTAAATGCGACCCAACGGTCACTGATCCATACGGGTCCATTTGTCAGCAGTCCAGAGAATAATTATAAAGATCTCATTTGCTTGGCACCAATCTCAAAGCCCTTTAAACCAAATCCCAAAGACAGCACTTTGCATCATTATATGCATACATCTTAAGCTAAAACACAACCTATGTACCACTGGTGCAAGTTATGCTTCTAAAAGTGTCGAATGACCTCCTCTGACAAATCAGTCAACTTAGAAAAATGCAGGGACTGAATTGAAAATCAGACAACATAGATGTATAGAAGATTAAAATAAAAAAACAATTCTTTTTTTTTGAAATCGGGCAGCGGCTGCCAGATATTGTATTGAACTAGTAAAGGTTCGGGCACAACAGAGATAACAACAGACATCATATATTTCTTCTAACGAAAACCACTATCCCTGTACCCCTATCCTAACACTCTAACAGTGTTTCTCCCAAAGATTTGCCTCCTCAATAATCCTCCCTACAACTAGGGCTGCAAACGAATCGAACTTACTCCAGTTTGAATTTGGTTTGAATTAATTTCGAGTCGAATTTTTTACGAAATCAATTTCGAATCTTTTACGAACTTTTTTACAACAAGGAAGAGTGATTGAATCGAATTTTTTTCGAACTTTTTCGAGTCAAACTCGAATCGAATCACGAACTACGAATATTTTATGCAGCCCTACCTGCAACCCAACCAACCAGATTGGTTTGATTCTCAAAAATTCGGAGGTTCAGTTGCTTCCATAGTGTCCAACAGGTACATGTGAAGATGAGAAGCCAACGTTAAAAAAAAAAAAAAAAAAAATTCGGAACTTAATTTTGCATTCATATCATTTTCTTGTGATGAATTATGTTTTTTTAAAGTTGGAGAAATATCAGAGTTTTCTGTTAAAATTACCTCCGCAGCCATATAACAGTAGGTAACGATTAAAAGGTTCTAAAAAATAATGAGATTTGGCACAACGATAGATTGTCGGTTTCTTTATAAATCCATGAAAGGAATTTGGTTTATTATACCAGGCTGTTATTTTCATTATAAAATTAAGTACTCATTTAATCCTAAAAGAAGATCTATAAAAAATTTATATTAAATCCTGAAGTGATACTCAAGACAGTGGTAACCAAAAATCACACCTTCGTGTGAAGAAATTTGTAGACAATTAAATGAAATAAAAGGATAACACACATTTTTTTTTTTTTATTTGATGATAACACACACATGCTCTCGTCTCGATCCAGCTTTCCAGAGGACTTGCACTTGAAATAAAGTATCGAGTTTGTCCATAAACTTAATCCCGAAGCCCAATTCCAAAGCCCAGAAGGAATAACAAAATTAAATCGGACCCAGCCCAAAGTCCAGAATAATTTGGTTAAAGCCCAATACAGATATAAAACCCAATGATTAAATTTCAGAACCCAGCGAATTTTAATAAAATCTATAAAGTCATGATAAGTTCCAATTAAACAGATTATATTCAAACAGACTTTAAATAAAATATAAAGTATTTAATGGATCTAAGAAAGCCTAAAAAATTCTGAACAAAGTAAAATATCTTTAAATGACCTAAATGAAATTATAAAATTCATAATAAAATCCCTATGGAGACATATTGGGAGATGGATATCGAATCAAGGATGGCTTTGGAGAGATCACGCTTGACCACATTTGGCATTTGTTATCATTTCCTCGAGGAAGGTGGAGTCAGTGTGTTTGTCAAGATGTGACAGCCAGGTGGAGCCAGGTTGGATACCACCATATGCCTTCTTCCATTTCTGACGAGGTTGGCCCTGGTTGTCGGTCTCCATGAGTTGCTGTTTAGCTTGTTAGCGATAAGTGTGTGCTTGGGGCATTGATTTTACCTGGTTGAGAAAGGGTGAGTATTTCATCGAGATGTGTAAGCCATGAAATATGCTGTTGTACTGGTACAAAACCAGGCCAGTGCAAATTGAAGCAAAATTAAGGTTTTACTCATCCTCTATTCAGAAAATGCTGTAGTTATACTGGTGCTAGACCAAACCTGGTTAATGCGACTACCAATTAAAGTTGTATACCAGGAAAACATTGTGGTTGTACTAATAACAGATTGGACCTATACCAATTGTAAACCAATTATAATTGTAGACCAACTCTCACTATATTATTTTATTTTGTTGAGAGTCTTCAAAAATGTTCAGCCTTCCCTGGCAGGGTCTAAAAGCAGGGACTAGAAAGCACAAGTATGATAAAATCAGTCAGAATAAAATGCTCGCTCCAGTTGAGGTATTTATTATAGAGTGAGGCTATGGTACTATGCGGAAGGTTCATCTTCATTGGTAGATCATTGAGATCAAATTGATACACCATGAACAGATTATATTATCATAAGCATTATTAGCAATAGAAAAATTCTTATTTTTTTTTTATTAAGAGAATTTATAGTTCGTCCTTTTTGAGGATTTTGAATCTTAAAACTAGAAATTGAAATGTAATAAATTTTTCAAATCTATTAAATTTGGACACATTTGGGTTGTTGCTCGGAGACATGTTAGCTCACTAGTACTGTTACACACCTCTGGTCATGAGGCAGGCCACACGAGTAGGGAAAAGCTGCTAGCTACAAAAAATTCTGCGAAACATCAACAGTTGCTGGCTTCTTTGTCAAAAGCAATTCTTCATTGGTAGCAAAAAAGTTATCAAGAGGAGGAAATAGCATTACATTAAGCATGTTCCCTCAGAGCAGATTGGTTCATACTGTGGATCATTGTTTTCGTTTTTAGAGTCTAAATAGTCAATTTGAACTGTTCGAGATGATTTCCATATGAAAATGTACTTGCAGACTAAATTTTGCATTTTTTTGAATTTTTTAAATAGGTAGAAAATCACTACTTTTGAATGGTCTAGAATCTTTTGATCAAGTGATTTTCTACGTATCTAAAAAAATAGTAAAATTTTTTATAATAAATGTAAAATTTGATCTACAAGTACATTTTCATATGGAAACCATGTTGAACGGTTCAAATTGATTGTTTGGACTTTAAAAATGGAGATATTGATCCATTGTACAGACAAATATGTGCTATGCATAGTACTGAAGCCTCACTCTTTATTATAATATTTTAGTATTATTTGGGATATTTTGCAAATTATACTCCATATTTTATCAGATATGCAAATGAGATTACAAATATGCAATTCAACATTATACAAATTTCGATAAAACCAAAACAAATTCTTGTAATTGGCTAATGTCCAAAGAATACCTTTCATCTAAGTTTTTTACTGTAATCAGTGGTGGTATAAAATCCACACAATATAAATATTATCAGGTCCTGTGCAAAAATTATCCGTCAGAGTATATCATATTTTCACTATTATCGGTCACTAAGATATGAAGATAAGCCTGATTATTCCTATCTAAAGAGGCTTTTTCATAACCTATTCATTCGTCCAAATTATTGCTATCTAAAGAGGCCTTTTCAATTCACCCCCTTCCAATTGGACCTGTTCCGACCCTCCAAATGATTTCTACAAGTTCCTAAAGCCAGATTCTTGTTCGATTCACTATATGATTCCGTATACTACTACTAGTCATAAATGCATCACAGCTTCATGAAAGGAAAAAGAAGCACATACCTTAAGTAGAGAAGACCCATCATTTGTTAACTCACATAATTGTCCCTTTTCTCTGCGTGTTGAATTGAGGTCACTAGAAACCAGTAAGGGATGTTGAAGTTCAAAAGTGATTTGATTCCCCTTGACCAAGTTCAGGCATTCCTATAAGAGAGACAAAAATGCATCAGATATGCTAACCTGAAAAGTCTGACATCACAATTTTTTTGAAAGGAATAGAAATGATAATAAAGCTGAGGAAGTATTTGAGAAAACATAGGCATATGATGATGCCTTCCATTAGCAAAATAATATGATGCTTTATGTAGTACCATAAGTTTCTCGACAACAAGGTTTATGGAAAAACTGAACTGGTAGTATTGCTCAGTCAACTACTTTGCTTTAACTTATTATTGTAATAGGTTTGAAAAAGAAGATATATTACTTCCAGGGATTACAATACCTTCTGGTTCATCCAGTACTGTATGGCATTTGGTATTGCTTATGAAAAAGGACTGGCCTTCTATATGGCTTTGACTGCCCTCACCGGCAAAATTTAGTTTTAGAGCCATAATTAATTTAAAATAAAAACTTAATAAAATAAAAACTTAATATGACCTGAGATCAGAATCTCTGGTTACATGCCAGGTTCAACTTGGGTGTAATTGATTCGAAAGAATAGTAGTATAGTACCCATACCTTTTCACAACTCTTCTCCTTGTTGAAGCAGTGGAACTGGTAACTCTCAAAAAGCACAGGGCAGCCAGAACAAATGTGCATGTGTTGAAGTGATGGTAAGAGTGGGAGTTGATGTAGCTGTGGACTGTGCTTTACATGCAATTTTCTTACCGACCTTAGTTGTGGTAAAGTTTCCAGTTTTTTACATTGTATGATGGAAAGTGTTTGTAAACGAGGCAGATCACCCTTCTCGACCCCATCCCATTTCTCCAAAGCTACCATCATTTTGAATTCTAATGTCTCCAATAATGGAAAAGTATGATCAAGTTCTTGCTCAGTACCTCCACAAAACTCAGGTCCCACATTTATTAGTTTGGGCAGGTTTTGTATCAGGAGGTGCTTAAGACCCTGGAGCTGGCCAAGGGGCGGCAGTTCATCACAATTCCGGCAATCTTCTAGAGTTATTGTGACTAATTTGGTGAAACGCTGCTCCCCTACCCATTTGGGAAGTTTAGAACCACAAAAACCTCTTATTTTCAAATGCTGTAGGTTCTCATTAGGCTGGAGCCCTTCGAGTACCATATAAGAGGATTTTGAAGGAACCATTTCTGAGCTACAAGGAGATATTGACCATTGCAGAGTCAATCTTTGTAGGTTTGCCTTATTAATCAGTTTGGCCTTCTCAGCTTCTTCTTTATCACATATATTTTGCAACCCCAAGATATGCAACTCATTTTCCAATTTGTCTAAATCATTTAATTCTCCAATTCTGCAACTCTGTGAATCACTTGTCACGAAAAATATTGGCAACTCTACAAGATTTAATAACTTCCCAATGCCAGGCGGGATGCAGACACTGGAACACTTCGGCATAGGTAATACAAGATGCCGCAAATTAAAAAGATGCTTGATACCCCAGGGAAGCTCATTTAGAGAGTAACAATCCTTCAGATCTAATGTTTGCAACTTGAAGAGACCACAAATTAACTCTGGCAACCTTTGTAGTTTCGTTTTCTTGAGCACAAGATAGCGCAAGTGTATTAAGTGGTTGACTGACCTAGGTAGTTCCTTGATGTTAGTGTGACTCAAATCAAGTGCTCTCAAGCATTTAACAAAGGAAAACAGGTCAGTGGACACATTAATTCTGAAGCTTTCATGTTCAGACTGGCACTCAGTCCTACTGATAAGCAAAAGGCTTTGAAGGTCTTTCTCGTTTTGGAGCTGGAATTCTATAGTTTTCTCCAAATCCAAGCACGGAGGAACCAGTGATAAGTGCCTAGCCTTTTCATGACAATCACACAGTTTGTGACCTTCTATTCTGCAACACTCGTGCGCAATAGATTGTATCAACTCATGAAACAGATCATGCATCACATACCTCTCGACACCAACACCATCCATTTGGAAGAAATATCTCGATACCAACTCATCGAAGTATTTCCCTCCAACCTCTTCATGCTGCAGATGTCTATGTGCCTCAACAAATTCTTGTCCGATCCATACCCGGATTAATTGCTCTTTCTCAAACACATATCCCTTTGGAAAGAGAGAGCAATAAGCATAACAGCGTTTTAAATAAGGCGGAAGGCGATTATAAGCAACTTGTAAAGGTGACAAAATCTCACTTAGAACCTGATCGTTACTACACAATTCGCTACGCCAAAAATGAAGCCACTTCTCTTCATCAGCAGCTGAGTGAAGAAAATCCCCAATTACTTTTGCTGCTAAAGGTAAACCTTTACTCTTCTTCACAATCTCTTGACCTACTGGTTCCAAAGAGGAACAAGTACTGGTATTACGGCCTTCAAATACCCTTCTCTTGCTGATCAACCAGCAAATCTCATCAGGCAGGCAATTTAGATCATGAACATGAGTAGATTTAACAATGGTACTCACGTTCATATTCTGGGTTGTAAAAATTACTTTGCTCCCTTTTGCAGCGCGATTAAGAGATGCCTCCAAGCTCTCCCAATTTGATTTAACCCAATCCCGATTTTCATCACCCACCCAGACATCATCAAGAACAAGCAAAACCCGCTTCCCTGTTAGAAGCCTTAGGAGCGTGTCCTGTAGCAAATTAAATTCTCTTTGATCACGAGTATCTTCAACAAAACCCTGAATAATTGTCCGTGTTATATTCTCAGCATCAAAATCCTGAGAAGCACATATCCAAAAACGATTGTCGAAATGATTTTGAACTGTCTCATCCTGGTACAAATGCTGTACCAGAGCAGTTTTCCCAACTCCAGGCATACCGACAATACAGATAGAACCAAAAGACTGACTAGAATCGTCACTTAACAACAACTCACGAACCTCCTTCAAATCCTTCTCTCTGCCATAGAGTTCTCCTGTAGTAAGAGAGGTGGACGCAAGCCGCCTAGAATAGCCACGCCGCGGCCCATCCTCCTCACTCAACCGTAGGTCCCTCCGGTCTGCAGCAATCTCATAATACCTCTCCATCATCCTCTCAATTTTTAAATTGAAACACTCTGATGGAAAAGAGGAGAACAGAAGGCAAACCTCTTGGCGCTTCCTCTTGCCATCTTTAGATTCGATTAGTTCAGAATTGAAGTCCTCTAGTTGGCTCGCTCTGAAGGAGGCAAACTCGATCTCCTCCAGTACATCCTCAGCACGACGCTGAAGGTCCCTGAGTTCTCCCATCCAGTGCTGGTCGAACGCATCCAAGATAGGTAGGTCATCGGCTGATTTGAGAGCAGATTTGACTATACCGAGCTTACATCTGAGCTTCTCCAATTCTTCTTCTTTGACAAAAGAGGGCTGGGAACCATGCCCGAATGTCGAGCTGAGGGGAGCGATCAGCTTCTTGCCCGTGACTCGGAAGGAAATCAAGGCGTGCCTCAGAGTTTTCAGGAATGCTTCTTGATCAACCATGGCGTAGAATAATTGGGGAAGGGGAAGTGAGAGATTGTTGAGTGGAAAGTGGGAACCGAGTAATGGAGCAAAACGAGATATTGAGATAGCAAGGGAGACTTCTTGGTTGCCTTGCTCTTCAATTAGCTGTAGAGGCGGGAGGCATTCCATTTAGTGTTGCGGATTGTTTGGGATGCATTTCAGCTTTTCTTAGATGACAACACATCGGACTTTAGAGTTTCTGATGTAGAGAAACCTCTAATAGCGAAATAAGGCACGCTGTATTTGGGGTACGTATCCTCTGAGATATCTCAATATTAGCGTGACCGACGTGAACGGTGCCTATTCAGGGGAACGTAAGGGGCAGTATTATTTGTGCTTTGAGATTCGTGCAGAACATATTTGAACGATTGAGATATTCCAAAAAGTCACTCAAAGTTTGAGATATCTCAGAGCATACGAATTCCTGTATTTGGAGTGCGTTTCCTCCCCATTTTTTTATTAATCGAAATAAAATTAAAAAAATATCGAAAAAAAGAACAGATTCTAAATTTTTTCCAAAAACAAGTAAGCCGGAGTTAAAACCAACGTCTATAGGGACGTGAAAAATTTCAACGTCCCTTTTAATTCTATCACTAACTAATTAAAACTTGGAAGAAAAAAAATTTAAGGGAATTTTCTCATGGACTTGGGGGATATAAGAGTTCGTCATGGACGTTGGGGATATAAGAGTCCCTGGGTGTCAACTGTCTATTTAACGGCCCATTTACTTACCCTGGAATTTTTATTAATCGAAATAAAATAAAATAAATATCGAAAAGGGGGAACGAATCTGATTTTTTTTGAAAAGTAATAAGGCCGGAGTAATTATCAACGTCCCTCAGGGACGGGATAAACAACGACGTCCATGTTAATTGAAATCTCCCCCGTATTAGTCATTAATCCAAACAAACAAAATTTCAGGGATGTGATAAACAACAACGTTCGTGAACAGTGACCAAAAAAAAAAAAAAAATTCAGGGACGGATTTGTCATTAACGTCCATGAACAGTGTTTAAAAAAAAAAGGGACGGATTTGTCATTAACGTCCATGAACAGTGTTTAAAAAAAAAAAAAAAAACTTATATTTGATTTTGGTTAAATAAAAAAAATTAGAAAAATTATATTTACTAAATTATGTTTCAAATGACTAGATTAGTGGTTAGATTAGTGTCATTTTTTTTAATAGAGTTCTCAAAAAAAAAATTAAGTTTTTCGAAAAAACATAATTTAGTCATTTGATGTAATGGAGTTCTCGATAAATTAAATTAAAAAAATATGTCTATGTTATCGGATACATAGATAGACTACCAATTAAATTCAAATTTAATGCAATTAACTATTGATTAATAATGTATCAAGATCAGCGATATAGAATTTCAAGTTATTTGATATAGCTAAAACATAAATCAAATTCCATCATATTTATAGACATAATATCAAATATAATTTTTTTTATTTAACCAAAATCAAATCTAAGTTTTTTTTTGTTAAATAAAAAAAAATTAGAAAAATTATATTTACTAAATTATGTTTCAACTATAAAAATAATGATTTATTTTTAACTAAAAAACAATAATTTATTTTTCAAATGACTAGATTAGTGTCATTTTTTTTTAATGGAGTTCTCAAAAAAAAAATTTAAGTTTTTCGAAAAAACATAATTTAGTCATTTGATGTAATGGAGTTCTCAATAAAAAAAAAACTTAGGTTTAATTTTGGTTAAATAAAAAAAATTATATTTGATATTATGTCTATAAATATGATGGGATTTGATTTATGTTTTGGCTACATCAAATAACTTGAAATTCTATATCGCTGATCTTGATACATTATTAATCAATAGTTAATTGTATTAAATTTGAATTTAATTGGTAGACTATCTATGTATCCGATAATATAAACATATTTTTTTAATTTAATTTATTGAGAACTCCATTACATCAAATGACTAAATTATGTTTTTTCGAAAAACTTAATTTTTTTTTTGAGAACTCCATTAAAAAAAATGACACTAATCTAACCACTAATCTAGTCATTTGAAACATAATTTAGTAAATATAATTTTTCTAATTTTTTTTATTTAACCAAAATCAAATATAAGTTTTTTTTTTATTTTTAAACACTGTTCATGGACGTTAATGACAAATCCGTCCCTGAAATTTTTTTTTTTTGGTCGCTGTTCACGGACGTTGTTGTTTATCACGTCCCTGAAATTTTGTTTGTTTGGATTAAGGACTAATACGGGGGAGATTTTAATTAACACGGACGTTGTCGTTTATCCCGTCCCTGAGGGACGTTGATAATTACTCCGGCCTTATTACTTTTCGAAAAAAATCAGATTCGTTCCCCCTTTTCGATATTTATTTTATTTTATTTCGATTAATAAAAATCCCGGTTTACTTACCTGCTGCTAACCATATTGCTACTCCCCATATTTTCTAATCGCCAAGTAATGCTGTACCTATTAATATTCCCTGGGTGACCAATGAAGCGCTATCTGTTGTCTATCCTGATCCGATAGCAAGACTTAGTTATCCAAACACAGATTGTAAGAAGAAAGTTGCAAAATCAAGGTACTGTCTGTGCACTCTATTGTCTGAAGTAAATTCGTTCTAATTTTTATAAATTACAAATTCTATTAGTATATTTTTTAAATACATATTATTATAGTTATTCGGGGTGTGTTCATTTTTTTGCAACAATAAATTATACGTGATTTATTCATTATTTTGTAGGCTAGTTGATTAAAAAAAATTGTATATATTAATCAATCCATTTTTTTTTGCACTATAGTATTTTCAGCTCTTAAAACTATAGCGCTATAAACGCTATTTAGAACATTGATAATAGTAATAAATGTCAGAATATAACATTTTTTTCTCGTAATTCTCACTTAATATTAGAGGTGTGATGCTTCCGTCTTACTTGAACCTTCCTCAGTAAACCCAAACCCCGAGAAATTGGCGGTCCCAAACAATCCTAGCCTCCGTGGCTTTGAAGTGATCGATGTGGCGAAATCAGTTGCTGAGGAAGTTTGTCCTAGTATTGTTTCCTGTGCAGATATCATTGCCTTTGTAGCACGAGATGCATCATACTTCCTTGGAAAGATATCCTACGAAATTCCTTCCGGAAGGCTCGACGGAAGGATCTCCGTTGTAGATGAGGTCCTCAAGGCACTTCCCGCTCCTTTTCACAATCTCACCGTAGTGAAGGCTCTCTTTGCAGCTCAGGGGCTCTCTTTTGACGATGTAGTTGCACTTTCTGGGGCCCACTCAATCGGCCGTTCCCACTGCTCATCGTTCACAGATCGCCTCTACCCCACCATTGACTCCACATTGGATCAAGGTTTTGGATATTTACTGAGAACCAAGTGTCCGGAAAATGTACCGGTGGATGATGTTGTTCCACAGGATTTTATCACACCGATCAAGTTAGATAACAAGTATTACCAGAATGTTCAAGATCTCAAAGGACTCTTCAACTCGGACTGGAGCCTCTTGACAAGTGATGAGACCGCGAACCTTCTGAACGACTTTCGGACTACACCTCAGCTCTTCGAGGCAAAGTTTGCGGAATCAATGGTGAAAATGGGCAACATTCCGTTGCTCCCCGGGACGCAGGGTGAGGTCAGAAAGTCATGTCGCGCTGTGAATTACTAAGCGTGTTAAGGTTTTGCATTGCCAATGTATATCAATGTTTGTTGATTCGATTGAATCCTGATTTGTTGTGTGATATTTACAAATGTAAGATAACATTTAATGTAACTCTTTCATAATTTGTTTTCAATTATGTATTTGGTTCTCAAAAAAAGAAACTATTATATATGAGGAGGGTTCCACTGCCTCAATTTTTCATGCCTCCACTTAGTCTCCAAATCTGAACCGCTTATCAATCAGTTTCATCAACGGCCAAGATTAAAAATTCATTAGCGATTTTTTTTGAAGAAATCATCTCCATTACTGTCTCTTCGTATGTCATTCGTCTCATCCCCAAATCCCTTAATTTACCTCTCTTCTTATTGCTCTTTCCTGCGCGCGGCCTCAGCCTCCTTCCCTCAACCCCTCCGTGCAACCTCCGACGCCTCTGACGCCTCCATGGATCTTTTTGCTTAATCGGTGTAAGTTAGATATTTCTTTTCTCTTTTTGTTTCGCTGGTGATCAATTGTGATGTTGAAATAAATTTCTATTGTTTTTATCAAATAATTCATTTCGCTGTACATGTATAGATTATGTTGTCCTGCTAATAAAAATTTCCGTACAGCTTCCTGTTTTTTTTTTTCCTTTTTCTTTTCATTTCGCTGCTAAGAGAAAACGCCTCTTCATTAATTAAGAATGTTAAGAAAATTTTTGGACCTAGAATAATTTTTAGTTATTATCTTGTACAATTGTGCTAGTTAGTTGAATGCTTTGGGTTCTGGAAATGCTTTGGGTTCTCTTTTCCAGAAATATCGTGCATAGGGAATTTGGGTAAGAATTGATTGGAAATGAAAAATTTGAATTTTTTGGCTAGAGGAGATTAAGAAAAGCAAATGACAGAAATTTTGATTTGCATGGACTAAATGAAAATTACCATTTATATACCTTAAGTTTTCATAGTCAAATTCTAATTCAAAAAATATTTTATTTATTGATGTAGTGCAAGGTTACTCTGTGGTTCTAACCCTCGATGGATCCACCAAAATTTTTGGTAATTTCAAACAGCCCTCATCCTCCTCTTATCTCCCCTGATTCTACAAGAATGGATTCTTCACTATCGATCCCAGAACAACCTATCCCTTCTATTGTAGAACATCAGGTTAATTGTGGCACTGATCCCAGAACAACCTATCCCTTCTATATAAGGATAATTCACTGTTTAGTAGTGAGTTGAAAAATTGTTTGTATCGTTCGGTCACCACAGAACAATTTGATAGTGAATGGAACTGATCATGTCAAAGTACGAACTAACAAGTGATGAGTGGCTTGGAAATCTATTTGATATTCGGCAATCTTGGGTTCCGGTATATAATCGTACCATATTTTATACCGGCATGAACACCACGCAAAGATGTGAGAGCATACATTCTTTTTTTGATTCCTTTCTTAACAAGGGCACTACCTTGCGAGAATTTGTGATTAAGTATGAACGTGCTCTTGAACATCGCTACATAGCTGAACATGAGGAACGTTTTGCCTCGATCTATAAAAGACCTAATTTGTCAATGAGGTTCCCCATAGAAGAACAAGCAGCAATCATGTATACATGAAACATGTTCAATGAGTTTCAAGATGAACTGCTAGAAAGCTCCAAGTTAAAGAAAGAGAAGCTAGTCAAAAATGGATCCTCTACTCAATACAAGGTATCAAATTTTTGTAATCCTCATGAGGTATTCATTGTTACTGTTAATGTGGAGACGTTGGAGGTATCTTGTCAGTGCCACTTATTTGAATTTAAAGGCATCTTGTGTAGACATATATTGCATATTTTCAATAAGAAGGATGTCAATGAAATACCTTCTAGATACATCTTGCCACGGTGGATAAAGAGGGCTACAGATGGAATACCTATTCCTATTTTTAAGAAGGATAGAGATGCAATTGCTCGTGATTTGCAGTTTAACAGCACTATAAGCCGGTTGAGACCTTATTTACATGTATCTGGGGAAGCCTATGACACAATAATTGAAGCCTTAGACATGATACTTGAGAAGTTTTCAAATGCACAAGAGACTAAAGAGGTTTCAAATGTGCAAGAGACTAGTGTGGTAGGGTCTGGAGAGAATGCCAAAGATTCAGGTCATACGTTGGTTGGTTATCCACATATTTCAAAAACAAAAGGACACCAGAAAGAGTCAGTGCATGAGTCAAAGAGGGGACGCTTGACAAGTGGCTTTGAAGTAGGTATGGAATGTTCTAAGAGATCAAAAAGGCAATGCAAAAATTGCGGTGAATTTGGACACTATTCATCTACCTGTGAGAGAAGAAAGGAGGCCAAAGTTGTTGAATTAGTTCCAGAAAAAATACCATTGTAGTAGGTGCCAAAATATAGTATGTTTTATTGTGGTTATTTTGATAGCAAATATAGCAAATATAGTATGTTTTTTGCGGTGCTTTAATTTTTCTACTGCACATTTCAAATGCTAACTTTTAGGTTAATTGCTGTGTTTAATTTCTAACTCTTGTTCTCAAATCTTGTGGAATATTACATGCTTGAGAATCATGTGCTGGATTGATGTGTAAATTTTCTAATTCTAATATTTATTCTCTATATTGTATCAATTTTTAATAATCTTGTCAGAAACGTATTTGCCACTGCATGCTTTATAGAATAACTAATTTAATTGCATTTGTTAAACTCAAGAGAGAAAACACATATCTATGCCAGTTATGTACTGGTACTTGTACCAATTTATGGTATCAAACATGCAAAATATTAAAATAACTACCACCTAGAATAAAGCACATACATGGTTTGATACATAAAGTAAGCAATATCAACATAACAGCTCCAATTGAAATCCTCAAATTAATTGCTATCTTGGCATCTTCTAACTTTGAGAAATTCATGCTAGTTTGAGTTTCACCAAATTTCTTTACTTTTAACACTCTTTTACATTATACCACATTCACATACAAATAAGAGCAATCAAGAAAGAGAAATCAACAGAATCAAGCTTGATCTTTGAACTCCTTTTATCAATATATAAATAAGGACTTGATATCTCTTTTACATTTAAAAAAAAAAGAACAATTCAACAGATTTGCCAAATCCATACATATAATGAACAAGGACCAAACTGCCATACATATCATACATGAATCCATACAGAATTTTACATCGAAAATAGAATATCCCAAAAAATAACATAAAGACTATCATCACTAATGACCAAAATGTCCCTGCCCATTTAGTTTTGCTAGTATGGGCGAGCTTAACATTGCAGGTGGCGTCACATCTTTGCAAAATTGAAGACTCTGAGCACAGTTAAGCATGATGAATGCAGACTAAAGATGTTGGTACTGAACACATGAAAATTGAACCCTTATTCCAACCTCAAGCATTAAGAGCTTCTATCTATGTGGTTTTCCAGGAGCTTCTCAAATTGCTTTTAATATAACCTTCTTTATTCATCATTCATGATTGATGGATGGTTCCATTTCTACAAAAAAACAAACATGCTTCCTATAAAAAAATATGTCAGAAAAAGAAGCTCAAAACTATTGAACAAAAGACGCTTTTTATGTTCCTTTTTATTAGATTTCTCCAATGTGAAAGAATTATTATTTAGTCATTGCAATTCTTATTCAAAGCCTTAATCCATGTTAGCATGACTAATTTTGATGCTTATTCATCATACCTATGACATTGTTTTTTTTTTTTTTTTGAGGTGTACCTATGACATTGTAAGGGAATATGATAATTCAATACCATACCTGCCTGTGCTAGTGCCTCAATGAAACTGGTTTCTCTAGTATAACAGTTGATGCACTGGCTCTAGCAACTGCTGATGTGGACTTTAATATAGTCTTACCTGTAAATTGCTTTGGTATGAACCAAATAAAGCATTTGGAAATGATAAAAATAAGAATCGAAACTGCTCAGTTCAAAGTAACCAAACAAATTAACATGGATGTTACGAAAAAGAGAAGAAATTAACCTGATCAAAGGTTTCATGAGGACGTCGGAGGAGACGCAAAGGAGCATCGAGAACTGCGTGGAGGGATCGGGGGGAGGGGGCTGAGGGTGGCGCGGGGGGAGAAGGCACCGAAGAAGGGTGAGGGAGGGGAAGGGGACGAGCGGGGGCGGGAAGTGTGGGGGCGTCGGAGGTTGCGTGGAGGGGTCGGGGGCTGAGGTCGTGCACTGGAGAAAGAGCGATAGGAAGAGAGGCAAATTGTGGGATTTGGGGGTTGGGCAAATGACAGAGACGAAGAGAGTACTGGAGATGATTTCTTCAAGTATTTTCACTAATGAATTTTTAATCTTGGCCGTTGATGAAACTGATTGATGAACGGTTCAAATTTGGAGGTTAAGTGGAGGCATGAAAAATTGAGGTAGTGGAACTCTCCTCATTATATATTTGGTTGAAAAGTTCAATTAACGGTGTTGTTGACTCAGTCTGGTTGAAAAGTTCAATGGTGTTATTGACTCAGTTTTTTGTTCCGAATTTTTTTTAGTTACCAACTAAATATTTTAAAATTCTGATTTTATTATTGATTTTCTACATAATTAAAAACTAACCACATGCGCACATTGATGTTAGGCGTGACCAAGGAATCATGTGCAACTTGGTGTTGAGCATGAGTTTTTTTCTTTCCAATTCAATTTGAATAAATTTGGAATTTTTTTATATGATGGGATCATGGGACCCACAAAACTCATGCGCAATATCAAACTGTGCACGTAGTAACATATGAATTTTTCAGAAATCAATAACGATAACATCAGAATTTGAAATATTGAGGTGGTAATTAACAAAAATTTTGGTGTTTAATTTGTCTGTTCTTTGATTATTTTTTTCCCCTGTGGATAAAAAAAGACTAATTGAGTCACGAATTTCGATTAAAAATCTGAATTTGTGAACACATATAAAGTAATTATACACTTGGCGTTTGGTTGGCCAATAACTCAACTGGAAGAATTTAATTTCTTTAAACAAAATTTATTAATTTAAAGCATGAATTTGAATATAGCAAATTAAGTGCTAGATATTTTCTTAAATATCCTTTTGAAAAAATGTACCTAATAGGTCGTTGAGGCCAGTTAAAATGATCAGCATTAATTATATTTGCCTTTTAGAATGATCAACACTAAATCATAAATCTTAAGATATGGATCAGCTTTAAGGAGATTGCATATTGAGGCTGTTGGGCCGCTGTACAGCCCAATAGAGATTTCGTCCAGATGGATCTAGCCGCTCTTTTTTTATTGCTTTCTTAACAAAAATCATTTATGCATCCATGATAGTTTTTTTTTTATTTTTTTTATCATTAATTGGATAGATGAGCGCTAGCCTTTGAACAAAATAGTACACTCATTTTCCATCAACAAATCAATTAACTGTTCCAATTCTCAAGCCCCAACAAAAAAGCTAATACATGTGGTTCAAATCAAGAGCGGACTATTGAAAGCTCTAAAAGAAAGAGTGATTGTGGTTCCACCTCTATATTTCAGCACAACACTAGTGAAATTTAAGTTTACAATATTACACCCCGGCCTTCATTTCTAAATAGACAGAAAGGGATAAATCATGTAGGCTTTAATATATCGCCTCAAGCAAAATAAAAGTATACATATTTATTATTCTTATTTAATTTATAATTAAATTTAATTTTTTTTAATTTTGTATATGTTTGCAAACAATAGCCGGTTCAAAGTTAAAATAAAAAAAAGTTGTAAAATACTATTTTTGTTATAAAGTAAAATAAACAAATATAAACAAAGAAGAGAGAATGTAAAGAATAGCTATCTCTTTTCATATATTTCTCATGTGAGTACAATACAAGATTACAATGCCTCTATTTATAAGCTACAGATTGTAAATGAAAAACCATTACAATAATAAAGAAGAAAATAAATTCCAAATAGTGGTGGCTATGAATTCCAATGGTAGTGGGGTAGTGGGAGGTAAATGAGGATTAATATTGGGAGTTAATGGACCATTTATTATATTCATAATAATTTTCAAATTCATTTTCATAATTAATTTTGTCGACACCATACTAACAACTTTTTTAATTTTTTTAATTTGTATATGTTTGCAAACAAAACCGGTTCAAAGTTAAAATTAAAAATTTGTAAAATAGTATTTCCAAATTCATTTTTTACCCATTTATGGGGCAGTTTTTGAAGTTTTTGCAGTTTTATTATGATTTATTAACATTTATTCCTAATTTAGAAAATTTAAAAGTGAAAACAAAAAACACTTCTGGGTACTTTTGTCGTGTTCTTACAATTGTCATGCCTGATTTTCGTACTTTTTGGCATGGTACGATACTTGTAATTCGTAGCACATTTTTGCATAAAATTACACGTCTAATAGGCACCCACCCAGATGCTCAACACATCCAGGCACGACACAACACAACACTGGTTAATTTACTAATCACATACGATCATACTGGATCTTGTGGAGAATGTGCCAAGAACAGTAAGGGTTCATAGTACAGTCAGTACTTTACATAATACAATAGACCACATGTGAGCAGGGACGGAACTAGAAAATCATAATAGATGTGCTAAAATTTAAAAGTAAAATATGTTGTTGGTGGAATTTGAATCCAAGTTCTTCACAACTATAAAATAAGCTCTAATAACTAGGCCACAAGCGAACGTGATATTTTATGGAAGAGCTAGTCTATATAATTTTTTTTAAAAAAATAACAGCTTTCAATTAAATTTCAATATATATAACTACAATTTTAAAATCATATGGTGGCTTAGCACCCGTACGGGTGAATGTAAATCTACCCCTGCATGTCAGCCACTAGGAGGAAAACTCTGCTTCTCTCCGTAAGTCTTAGTCTGTAACTCCAGCATGCAAAAGGTTGGGGTTTGTGACCAACCACCAAATGCATATTTCTTTCTCTTTATGTCTTAGCAATAAATAATTAATAGACCAAGACTAATGTACCTGTTATGCTTCTGAGGCAGTCGGAGGGCTCCATTGGTGTTCATCCTCAACAAAAGCTTCTTCGTCATCGGAATTATTCACATCTAGTGCATTACCTGAAAAGCAAATCTTTTACAATTAGTGGATCCAGACCGTTCTTTTTAGCTTGGGACAAATCTCAAAGCCCAATAATAATGTCCAGTATTTTCTCCCGAATCTCAAACCGGCTGAGATTTAATCTCAAACCGTAAAGTGAGGCCCATCCTCTGTAGTATTGGAGAGGATACGGATCCTTCGTCATCGTTGGATCCCCGAAGCTTCGTCAAAATCACTATTTTTTAAAAGGTATTGAATCTTTAGATCAAATAATTTTTTTACCTATTTAAAAAATAGTAAACAAATTCTAAAAAATGTAAAATTTGATCTACAAGTACATTTTCATATGAAGATCATGTTGAAATGGTTCAGATTGACTGTTTGTATTTAAAAATTGGAGATATTAGTCCATATATTATAGACCAATATGCACAATGTCTAGTACCATAGCCTCACTCATTTCTTTTTCTTTATTTTCTGAGCACTAAATATATATATATATATATATATATATATCCACCAATAGTCCAAGACTATGGCGCCAAGCTTGGTAGTCAATTTACTCCCATTTTGGCAAAAAATGTTACCTCTTGCGCTTATTCTGAGGCAGTTAGAGGGCTCCACTGGTGTGACATCCTCAACAGATATCTTCGTATGAGGGGGATGATCTTGTTCTTTATCATTCAATCCCAGAAACTTCTTCAAATTTGTCTCGTTGCCATCAATAGCTGCCTCAAGGAGCTTGTGTGGCATTAGCGGGCGCTTAAGCTCAGTCTGAGTTACGGGTTCTCCGGTCGCTGGAGAACCTGTTATCTTGCTTGCCATTATTGAGCTCAATGTAGTGTCTGATATGAGAAATTGGGGAAGAATTGTACATAGCATTTATTTTATATAATGTGGAAACGCAATGTTTTCCGCAACAGCTCTGGAATGGTGTGCCAAGTCTTTTTTTATTATTATTATTATTATTATCATCATCATCATCATCATCATCCCAATTATTATTATTATTATTATTATTGTGGTAGGTACCGTAGCTAACGGCTGGATGCATGGATCAATTATGAAGATAATAAAAAAAAAGCCAGTTAGGTAGTACCTAGCACCATAAGTTGAAATAGTCTTTTTGTTCCCACCTGATTTTAAATATCTAAGCATAATTGCATCAAAACAATTGATCCAAGCTGTCATTTTTCATCAACTGTTCAACATGATATATATATTAAAATGTGATTGGAGATCAAATTTTCCATTGTTTTTAATTTTTTTACTATTATTAAGTATTTTATAAAACTGTTGTTTTTCGGTGGTCTAGAATTGTCTAAAAAAAACAGTTTTGTAAAATATTTAATAAATAGTAAATATTTAAAAATATAAAATTTGATCACCAAGCACATTTTAATATAAACATGATGTTGTAAGTGGATCCCTCCTCATATCTCATATATATGGATGGCATAAACTATCGTATAAACTTCAAATTTCGATTCAAGTAGCTCAAAAAATTGGTTATATAAATTTGTAGAATACCAATTTTTACTATTTTTGGATTTTTTTTTTACTTTTTTTATGATTTATGAATATTGCACAAAATAGCCTTAAATATTGGCAATTTTCTTTTATTTTTAAGTTATCTTTTGTCATCTTTCATAAATAGTAAAAAATACACTAGTGGAAAAAATACTTTTTTGTATCGGTTATTTATGCACATTAGTATCGGACGTAGAGGCAACACTGATCCAGACGACACAAATGCCCAAACTAATCTGTATCGGTTAAACAACCGATACTGAAAATTATTATCTGTATCGGTTATTTTTGTTAACCGATACAGATACTACTATCTGTATCGGTTGTTTGCAATTAACCGATACTAATGATACTATCTGTATCAGTTGATTACAATTAACCGATACTATAAATACTATCTGGATCGGACCTTTTATTAGCCGACACTAATTGGAAACTATTAAGATCGGTTCTTAACAAGAGCCGACACTAAATAATTATTTTTTTTGCAAATGTATTAACAGCCAATTTTTTTTTTTTTTTGCAAATTATATATTATTGTAACGTGGCTGCCACAAATTTATTGGCCAATAATATTCAACACTCAACAATTCCAATTAATCATAATATAGTATATCAAAATATCACTAAATAACACAATAATCAAAGCATCAAATTTACAAGATCAAAGTAACTCATATTCAACACTCACAAGAACATATATAAATAATTAAGCAAATATTAACACAAAAACCAATCTATCTTGCACAAAACCTCAACCCACTATCAGACCTATCTACTCAGACTGGTGTATTTCTAACTGGTATGAACCAATATAGTGACCTGATTAGTATTTCTCCGAGTCGCATCTTATTATCACTATGCGGGTTGATAACAGCTCCTCATCCATTTTGTTGTATGCTTCCTCTGTAAAATTAGCATTCATGCTCTTCCTCGCTTTCGCGTTCATCATCAAATGTAGGCCGACTACAAATAATTAGTACAAGTATATAGAAGGTTTAGTATTAGTAAAATAATTAAGATATAACCAAAGAAAAAAAACTTGGGCTGACAATATAAAACCAATAATTAAGGGCATTACCTAAATGCATTTAAGCAATAATAGCTTACCAAAATGCAAACATTACGGCTTATTTGTTATCTAGAATTATCTTTTTGACATATGTGTGCAATATGGACAGTTTGGTGTAATTTACTAATTATCTTGTATATAATATCGTAATGTACTTTTCACTTTGAAGGTTCTATTTTTTTTTTCAGTAATGGTCAGCCTTTCAAAAATCAAACAAGTACTTCAACCAACAGGTTCAATCTGATGACAATTTAACATGATATTTTGTACTAATACTGATACCAAAGAAACATATTTATGAAAAATTGTCAATTGTATCTTCTCTTGCCACAAATTCCAGAAATTCCTATGTATTTAAAGCACTACTCTATACCTAACAATAATCACCCACTGCTTTCTAAAAATATAATTTAATCTAAATATAACATCTATTTTACACAAAATACCCCTGCTATGCACTATGCCGGAAATGATAATTATGGACAACTCGACTAACTCATCTATTGAATCGATATTCAACATTGACAAGCTTATTACCCTCAAATACAAATTAAAAATATACTCAATTTCTTTAAAGTGAACAAAGTAGTTACTTGTGTTTTACCTTGTATGAAAATCCAAAACCACCTTCGCCTAGCTTATACTCATCAGAAGATTGCTTCTACACTAGAGGAAGAAATAGAACTGCATAACAAGAACTTAAATTGAAGCTACAGATCTTAATTGAGTGAATGAAATAAGCCATTCATAACTGTAAGGTTGTTATAAATAGTAAAAAAAAAAAAAAAAAATCTGCACTTACAAATTGGAATCTGAGACAAGGTTGAAAGAATAGTATCTTAAAGTTTTATGCCAAAAACAATCCCTAACTGCATAAGATCCCAAACAATAATTAGCAGATTAATTTCAAATTAGCCCTTCAATAATGTAATTATGACAAAATATTACTTACGGATAACTCAATGTCATAACTGATGTGACCAACAGAAAGATTTTTCTTTATTTGCTCTTGGATCTCAGAATCTGCACAAGAATGCAAAAATGTTGATATAAAATATTTCAAGTTAGAAGCAAAAGGTTTTATTGTTCATCTCTACTTCAAAAATTACCCACGAGAATTCAAACTGATTGGTAAAATAGTACACAGACCAGTAAATCAATATGTAAATCAATGAATCGACCATTTTAATATATCTGATCCAAATTTTCACAAGATAAGGAATAACAAAAGGCCATATCATTACTTCTGAGTTAACAAGAAAGTATCACAAATTGTTCCCACTAGAGCTTAACAAACTTCAAGTTGCAAAAGAAACCTTCAAACTTTTACTGAATTCACAGGATGGCCTTTCAGAAAGTTTAAGTGCATTTTACAATATGAACTAAAGGATTGATGCATTGAAATTAAAGATTGCAATTTTTGACTTTGGAGCAATTGAAATCTCACTTTCTGAGAAAAGGATATAAATTGTGCGCACTACTTGCTTCACATCAAATCTACTGAAGTCAGCCTCTGCTCTCCCAGGCTCCTATGTGACAAGCAAGAAAAAATATTAAAAACACCAATTTTTTTCAAGATAAAATCATTATTTTTTCCCAGGTTCCTATGTCACTCTATCAAGATGCGCAATTAGAAACAAGATAAAATATCAAACCAAAACAAATTAAAAAAAATCATATGTATATACCTCTTAGATGGAAAAGGCGTCAAGTATACCAAGCATATCTGAAATTAGGTGCTCCCATGCAGCATTGGCAATGGCTCTGTACCCAACTTTGGCAACAACAATCATCTGATGGCGCCATGAGTACCATATCTCTGGAAACCCATTAAAAACAACAACTATACCCAGCTCATCTACAATACCCAGTATACCAAAATACAGGTCATCTGCTTGAATTAATATTTAACGGATTCTGATTTTCCTGACAGAAAGAGCGACATAGAGATAGAGATAGAGAGAATCGGAGTTCTCAACACATGAGAGGCAAAATCAGTAACCAAATCTGTGATACTTTCTTGTTAACCACCTAAGCATACCTGTTGAAGCACGACCGGTGTCGAGATTGGGAGGGGGCGAGGGGCGATGCGCCTGGTGGCAGTGGCCAGTGCGACAAGATTGGTGGCGAGATAGGCGCGACCTGGTGGTGCGATAGGCACGACGTGGTGGTGAGAGAGCGGAGAATGAGAGGAGAGACTGAGAGCCCTAGACGGAGACGGAGACACGGAGGCGGAGGAAATGAGAAATTGAGCGTAGTTTAATTTTGCTAAATTGAAACTGAGAGAGGTGGCCCGCGAAATGAAAATAAGAACCCTAACCAGCAGGGCGAAATGAAAATAATAACCCTAGATAATCAGTATCGGTTTAAGAAGAACTGATTCTAAAACTAATCAGTATCAGTTAAAAATATAACCGATACAAAATGTCTATTTTTTTGTGTCGGCTATTTATTAGAACCGATACAAATTAATTTGTGTCGGCTCTTTAGAAATGAACCGATACAAATTATCTATTATTTGTGTCGCCTTTGTTTTATGGAACCGATACTAAATGTTTTTTGTATCGTTTTTTTTATATTAACCGATACAAAATGTATTTTGTATCGCTTGATTCAAGAAACCAATACTATTAGGGCGATACTGAAAGTCTCTTTTCCACTAGTGATAGTACAGTAAAAGTTAGTAATCTATAAGTTAATTATATAATTAATTTATTGAGTTACTTAGATACCCTAAACCCTAAACACGGTACGCAAAAGATCTGATTACGGCACGTAGTCACGTGTATTAGGATCAAAAGTGACAAAATATGACTAATAATGTTTGGACACGTCACGTGTGGTCATGGCGTAACTAATGTTGCTATGACCATTCACATGAATTCACATCCTCTGTAGAGTTTTTTACATGCGGAGTTGTGTAGTGCTTTTAATCTGGTCTGTTCGTTTTGATCGGACGGACCAAATAAGATTTTGGCACGAATCTCAAAGAAAAATTAATACTGGCCCTCTATTATTTCGAACACGCACTGACTGAGAATAAATCTGGGTCGGCCGATTAGCTCCACAAGTGAAAACTCTGCAGAGGATATGGTCCCATTCACATGTCATGACCCCACTCTTCCAAAATTGATAATGACACGATACGATACACGCGTATAATACTATAACAGTCACAGTATAACATGACACGTCACGTCGCGTTTTTAGAACCCTAGCTACGATTGCATGTACTTGTGCATTCCGTTGGGAATATATATATAGTTAATCTTGCACAGTTCTGTACGTAGTAGCACCAACTGACAGCTTACAGAGAACATGGTACCTATCGATATTCATTTGCGCGTGTTGGCATATTTGGAAACATAGGAATGCAAGGGTATTCCGAGAAGAACAGGTAGCACCTGGTATACTGGCACGGAGAATTGTGGAGGAATGCGAGCTATGGCAGAAGTTCTGCTAGCATGAATTAGGAGCTCACATTGTAAATGGGGTGGATGTCATTAGCTGTGTACGTAAAACACTTTATTATTTTAATGCAATACTTGGCTGCATCGGTCATTTTTCAAAGAAAAAAAAAAAAAACTTGTTCAGTTTTGAGCAGGTTCATAAAATTGGCATCATATATGCATTATGTTTAACTTTGCATGTTCAACAATTTAAAGTACTAAATGAAGGCACAAATTTGTTATGTATGCAGCACACGCGCGTGGTTTGACCGGTGTTCATTCAAGACCAAGTTGTTACAGCGAATTCTTATAAAATTGCATTCTCAAGCCACGCGGTCAAACATAATTAGAATTAACAGAACAGATTTACTTGCAATTACCTATTACTTGCCCAATCAGAAGTGCTCAAATTAGGTATATCAGAAACGGTCTGATAGGTACACTAGTGGAAAAATGACTTTCAAGTATCGCTCTAATAGTATCGGCTCTTTGATTGAAACGATACAAAATACATTTTGTATCGGTTAATAAAAAATAAACGATACAAAATACATTTTGTATCGGTTCCAATAAAAAGCCGACACAAATACAAGACAATTTGTATCGGCTCCTTGCTAAATAACCGATCTGAGACTTTTTGTATCGGTTGTCTACTAAGAACCGATACAAAAATTCAGTATTTGTGTCGGTTACTAGTAGAGAACCAATACAAAAACTCGTGTCGGCTCTTTAACAATGAGCCGACACAAAATGTCATTTTTAGTATCGGTTCATTTTAAACCGATACCGATTGCCTAGGGTTTTATTTTCATTGCGCGCCGCACTTCTCTTATTTTCGGTTTCGCAAAATCGGTCTACGCTCTAAACTCCTTATTTCCTTCGCCTCCGTCTAGGGCTCTCCGTCTCTCCATCTCATTCTTCGCTCTCTCGGCACCCGTGTCGCGCCTATCACGCCACTAGTATCGTCGCACCGGCCACCGCCACCCGGGCCCATTTGGGTTTTTACTCTCATCGCACCTATCACCGCCACCGGTCTCCGCCTATCTCTATCTCGTGTCGCTCTTTCTTGTTGTTCGAATTTTTCCAGTTTCAAACCCGTTTTGGTTTTTACTTGTGCGAATCTCTCTCGTTGTAGGTGATTTTGGGTTAAGAGGAAGGTCCGAGGCGAGGCGACGCTACCACCGACCTTCTTATATGAAGCACGACCGACGACGCCCGCCGCAAGTTGGGTGGCCACAAGCAATGGCGGTGTTGCTAGGCCGTCATAAAACCTGCTCCTGTATGCACTGTGTGAACAGGGACACTTGGATCCAGAATTAAATGGGATTGGAAGGCAACAAGCCGCAGCGGTTAGGTACGCTTTTAATTGTGCAATGAAAATTTCTATTTATTTCATTTTTAATTTATATATTTTTCTAATTACTGGTTTGGAAGCACTACTACAAAAAACGTCTTCCTACACTGTACTTATACACGAATTTTCTCAATTTTACAAAAAAACGTGTATGAAATAAGATTTTTCCAGTGTTCTAGGAATCCTACACGAATATTAACTTAAAAATTAGTGTCCGTGTGGAAATTAATCTTTTATACACGGATATTTCATTAAATATCCGTGTAGCAATGTTGAGAGAGCTACACGGATTTTTATTACAAAATCCGTGTAGGAAGGGGTTATTGTACACGGATTATTATTTAAATAACAGTGTAGAAAGACTAGAGAGCTACACGGATTTTTACTTAAAAAAAAAAAAAAAAACGGTTCAGCAACCTTTCTACACGGATTTTTACAAATAAAATGAAAGTTTTTTAATTTATAAGAGAAATTTAAATCTCATTTTAAAATGAAAATTAAAGACAGTAATACAGGTTCAGATTTTTGTTAACAAAATCTGTTTTACAAATATTTTAATACGGATTCAATACCGTTTGAGTGAAGAGTTAATTGGACGCTTGTGGTGAGTCCTAATTAATAAGCTTATTTTTCACCCATTGGGAAATGGATTGGTGAATGTAATTAAAAAAAATAAAAAGAGTGATGAAAGGAGGTTCCGGTTTCGGAAAAGTTATATTACTTGAATATTTCATATTAGGCTTTGTATCCGTACGTAGGATACACCACCTACGTACACCACCGCTTGGCGTATCGATGAACTAATAATTAGATTTGACGGTAGTGTAGATCAATTCTGATACCACTTGTTGGGTAAAAGATGTAAATACAAATAAAATTGTATCACAACAAATGCTTCTTCTAAGAGTAATTTCTTTAAACATTGTATACACCAAATCACAAATAAATAGAGAAATACAGGAATCACATAAGATACTAAATAGTATAAACATACAAATACAAAAAATAAGAGAAAATACAAGAATTACGTAGAAAAAAATTACAGAAGCACACGGCACAAATCTACTAAATCAATAGAGCTTTACAAGTACAAAAAAAATTAGTACTCTCAGTAACATTCTCTCACACTTTCAAGAAAAATAGAGTAAGATTAATCTAGAAAGACTTGGTAAGAAGAGAACCAAAGAAACTCACTGTTGGGAACTTGCGATGCGGCTCTGATCTGTCTCCTTGCGCCTCTTATTTCCTCAACGGAAATGACTCCACCAAAAATAAAAAATAAATAAAAGCTTAATGGGCCGAAGCCCATTTGTCTTCAAAATCAACAGTTGAAAACCAAAACATTAAGAACAATAGTTGTATTAATACTAAATTTTAACAGTATTGATATTTTAAAACTGCATTTATTTAGTGCTTAAATTAACCTAATTTCAGCCTTTTCAAATGGATGGAGTGGAAGCTTATAGCATATCATATCTTTTTCTTAATTGAGCACAGTACCATTTTATAAATTTAATATCGATCTATCTGTAAAGCTTATATATTGGATGGAGTAGAAATCAAATGTAGAAAAAATCCTTTGTGGAATGTTTTATAAACAGTAGAAAGTTGAAGATCTAATTCAAAGCCAAAATGTGTACTTCATTTGCATTCAATCACAGCTTAATTATTCAAAATTTTAGCTGAAGAAATATAGTGTAAATTATTCAACAGAACCTAACAGCTTACCAATCACGAAAACATATTCCGATACTGTCAAGTACCAGAGGCTGGCCAGGTGACAGCAAGTCCCTAACGAGAGCAGTTTGGGTTCGATGGACATCGGACCCAAACTGAGTACGATGGGTTTCATAACCGTCCGATTCACTTTAAAATCTGTGCACGTTTGCTTTAATATCCGTACTCACAGATCTTAAAGCAGATTGGACGGTTATATAATCCATCAGACCCAAAATGCTCTCGTCCCTAACAGCTTAAATATATGTTGGAAGACACATAATTAATCTGAATTGGATGTTTAAGAGGTAAGTCAGGAAAGAAAATTATCAGGCCGGACCATAAATTAATTATCACATATATAGATGTACATGTAATTTGCAGGATGCAATAAAATTTTCGATAAGACATAATTTTATAATTATTTTGAAAATTATGTATATTTTTATAATTTTTTGGGTGAAAAATATAAAAGTAGAAATATAATTTGTAGAAAAATTCAGGATAGACACAATTTTTTTAAATATATTTTAATGAATTTTTAAAAACCATAAACATAGAAGTATATTCTATAAATTTTTTTAGAGCTACAATTAGAGTTCTCAAAAAGTCACGGTCTGACTAATTCTGTCACAACACAACACGGTTTTCTCACGGCATGGTATGTGTCGAACCGTGCCGTGATCATTCGCATGACATGGTCATTTTTTTGAAAATTTGATACGCACGACACACAAAAAATATAGTAACAACACGGTACGTAGTCACATGTAATTAGTACCAATCGTGGCCAAACATGACCAATTATGTTTGGACACATTATATGTGGTCATAGAGTGACTAACGTTACCGTGACTATCCTTCTAGCAGTCATGATATAGTACGACACATAACCCAAATCAAACATAATTAATTCAAGACCAAGTTGTTACACCCAATTCTTATAAAATTGCATTCTCAGGCCACGCGGTCGAACATAATTAGAATTATTAACAAAACACATTTTCCTGCAATTGAACTACCTGTTACTTGCCCAATGAGAAGTAAGAAGTGATCAAATTAATTAGGTATATCCCCAGAATCAGAGACGGTCTGATAGGCATCGCATGTTGAGATCCACACAAACAATTTAATTTTTTTTGTATATTAAGTGTACACGAATCTTGATGTGAATTGAATGGATTTGATCTGAAAGTGGGTTTCATCAGATGCGTTTGGACGGCACCCACTCTATATATAATTATATAAAGAGGTGGCATCCAATTATATTATTTTTTAGTAACACCGAATTACACTCTACATTTTCAAAGTCCAAACAGTCGATTCAAACCGTTTAACATGATGGATATATTAAAATGTGTTTGCGAGATCAAATTTTACATTTTTTTGAATTATTTTTACTATTTATTAAGATAATACAAAAATTCAATGATATGCAAATAACAATTTTGTAAAATACTTAATAAATATTAAAAAATGTAAAATTCGAAACTCGATAATTTTGAAAAGTCAAAATGACATGAACTTGACCAACTTAAGAGGGCCAAAAACTGTTGTTGTTTGGAAAGCCATAAATGATCCAAAAAGTCAAAATGACATGCATGAACTTGACCCAAGCCGACGTGAATTATTTATTCGGATTGGGCATTTGCGCGTTGATTTCTGTTTTAGGTCTCCGGGAAGACGTAATATCTGATAGCTTCTATCAGTAATTTCAAAAAATAAAAAAAGGTCTCCGGGAAGACTATTTCTTCTTGTGCATGATTAGCGGTGGAAATTAAAAATCTATGCCAAAAAGAAGAAGAAGGGAGAATTGAAGGATGTAATTATACTGGATATTTGTATATAAATGAGGTGAATTTAAGCGAATTGCTTCTAATTCGTACTCAGTACATTTTGTTAATGAACGAGAAAATTTGAGTTGAGATGGTAATAACGAGTTGTAAAGTCAAATCGAGTTCAACTTATTACCAACTTAAGTTGGTTCACAACTCGTTTATAACTCATTTGACCAATTAATTTCGTTAGTTATAGTTATATATTAGTAAGAATTTATCTAAACATAAATAATTTAAACATAATTAACAAGACAACTAACAAAACAAATTAACAATCCAAACAACAGCTTAGGACATGAGATTTATTGTAACAAATTTTGTATAGCTCGAGTTGTTAATGAGTGAATTGAGATATGCTCAAACTCAGCTCATTTATTAAACGAGTAAGGTAAACCGAGTTAAAACGATTTTGTACAGCCCTAATTTGTATCCTCTTTTTCCTTTCCAGAGATATTATGTTAGAGTTTATTCTAAATATTTGTTTTATTAGCAGTGCAACTACAATATTAACAAGTAGCATATAATTTTTTTTCTTATTTATTATTGGTAATATCTATTGTTGAAGAACATAATCTGGTGGTAGAAACATAGGAAAACATACATTAATTCCTATGTCCCTGGACTCTGTTATCCAGAATCTCTTGATCTCTCAAGATGAAACTTGATCTTTTAAGCTAGGAGTGGAAACGGATCGGATAGTGGTAAAACCATATCCGTATCCGCTTTTATTTTTCTGATACAGATACAGATCGGATATCGAATATTCGAAGATATATACATAAATATTTTTATAATATATATATATATATATATATATATTAATTCAAACTATATGGTATATATTAACTATTTGGATACAGATAATTAAAATTCAAAACCATATCCTTATCTGTATCCGCACGGATATTCCAATATCAGATATCCATATCTAATTTTTGAATACGGATATGATTACGAATACGGTCAGATATTATCCGATCCTTTTGCACCCCTACTTTAAGCCCTTGCTAACAACAGCAGCAGTACCTTTTTAAGTATTTTTGCAAAGAGACTTCCATTTTGACTTCGTATGTAGTACAATTTCTGTAAACAATAATCTCAATTTTTTTTATTGTCAAATGACTTTAGAGGAAAATGAGAAAAGTAACTAGCTAATGGTTTTCTTTGTTTTTTTTTTGGTGTCAAATTAAGGATATACAATTGATTGAAAAAATATAATGCATGGGCAATAATTTTCTCATTTTACCTCTTATTAAAGCACCAAACAAAATTATATAGGTGCTATAATATAAGAATATAAGAATATATGATGGGCAAGATTAAACTGCTTCGTGTCTTTATGTCCCAAAGTGTTTCACATTCTTATCTCCATTTTTAAGATCCAAACAATACATATTAAAATGTGCCTGATGTAGAGGTTAAAATAGTATGGATAATATCTGATCCGTTTTCGAAAAATTAGATGTGGATATCCGATATCCAAATATCCGTGTAGATATAGATACTGATATAATTTTACGTTTCAATTATCTATATCCGAATAGTAAATATATGCCATATATTTTAATATATGAAAAAAATATTGTTATTCACCATTATAATTAGATAAATATAATGAACTTTAGTATTTTTGTTTAATATTTCTTATATTATTTTAATAAATATCCGATTTGATTTGTATCCGGTGATATCCATATCCGGAAAAGTAAAAAGGAATAGGGATATGGTTTTACCACTATTCGCTTTATTTTCACTCCTAGCTTGATGACTAAATTTTATATTTTTTGGAATTTTGTTTACAATTTTGTTACATAGATACAAATTCATTGTTTTCCGAAGATTCTAGACCATTCAAAAATAGTAAATTTGTACCAATAAAAAAAAATTCTCAAAAAAATATAAAATTTGGTTTCATATGAGATAAAGATGTGATAAAGGTAGTTATCTAAAAAAATATATTATAAAATCATTCTTTTCGGATCAAAGTTGGAACTTGAAAAATAGAAATAAAGATGTAAAGCATCGATGAGAAATAAAAGACATGAGCCATTTGACAGCACTGCTCATATGAGATTTAACACAAAATTATATGTAACAAATAGGTTTGAATTAGTATTTAATTAAAAGAATACCATCATTGTCAAACAGCTAAGCATGCAATTGCAGTTGCTTTGTCCAAATCAGAAATTAACAAACCCCTTGAAGAAAGAGACCAAGTCCATGGCTAGCTGAATAAATTATGTAAGTATAACTGGTCTATTTTCTCTCTTATATAATAGGCAGCATTGTAACCAGCTCCAATACATCAAAAAAAGCCTAAATTTGAAGTTCTCTCTACCTCTCAAATTCTACAGTGTTCAGTCTACACTAGTTACAAAATGGAAGCAAAAAATACATTTCAAATTCAAATTTTCCTCTCATGTATCCTCCTTTTTGGTGCACTGTCGACCAAATCTCTTGAAGTAGGGTACTACAAGTGCACAAATACTTGCCCTCAAGCAGAAGAAATTGTCAGAGGTGTAGTCTACCAGTATGTTTTACAAGAACCTGGTCTCGGTGCTGGCCTGATCAGAATGTTCTTCCATGACTGCTTCGTTAGGGTATGAATATGATCATGACAAACATTTATATATAGTTCTTAATTGCATTTCTTGCTATATTGCCATTTAACAGTAATGACTGTCAGTATATATAACATATTTTTTCTCTGGTAATTCTCAATTAATATTAGGGGTGTGATGCTTCTGTCTTACTTGACCCTTCGTCAGTAAACCCATACCCAGAGAAATTGGCAGTCCCAAACAATCCTAGCCTCCGTGGCTTTGAAGTGATTGATGCGGCGAAATCAGCTGTTGAGGAAGTTTGTCCTGGTATTGTTTCCTGTGCAGATATCATTGCCTTTGCAGCACGAGATGCATCATATTTTCTTGGAAAGATATCCTACGAAATCCCTTCCGGAAGGCTCGACGGAAAGATCTCTGTTGCTGACGAGGTCCTCAAAGCACTTCCCGCTCCTTTCCACAATCTCACCGTAGTGAAGGCCCTCTTTGCAGCTCAGGGGCTCTCTTCTGACGATGTAGTTGCACTTTCTGGGGCCCACTCAATCGGCCGTTCCCACTGCTCATCGTTCACAGATCGCCTCTACCCCACCATTGACTCCACATTAGATCAAAATTTTGGATATTTACTGAGAACCAAGTGTCCGGAAAATGTACCAGTGGATGATGTTGTCCCTCAGGATTTTATCACACCGATCAAGTTAGATAACAAGTATTACCAGAATGTTCAAGGTCTCAAAGGACTCTTCAACTCCGGATTGGAGCCTCTTGACAAGTGATGAGACCGCGAACCTTACGAACGACTTTCGGACTACGCCTCAGCTCTTCGAGGCAAAGTTTGCAGAATCAATGGTGAAAATGGGCAACATTCCGTTGCTCGCCGGGACACAGGGTGAGGTCAGAAAGTCATGTCGCGCTGTGAATTACTAAGCGTGTTAAGGTTTTGCATTGCCAACGTATCAATGTTTGTTGATTCAATTGAATCCTGATTTGTTGTGTGATATTTACAAAGTGTAAGATAACTGTAACTCTTTCATAATTTATTTTCAATTATGTATTTGCTTAAAAAAAAAAAAAACTATTATATATTTGGTTGAAAAGGTCAATTAATAGTGCTGTTGACTCAGTCTAGTTGAAAAGTTCATCAATGGTGTTCCGAATTGTTTTAGTTACCACCTTAATATTTTAAAATTATGATTTTATCATTAGTTTCTACAAAATTAAAAACTAATCACGTGCACACTTTGATGCTGCGCATGACCAAGGAATCATGTGCAACTTGGTGTTGAGCATGAGTTTTCTCTGTTTCAATTCAATTTGAGCTAAATTTGAAGATTTTATGTGATGGGACCTACAAAACTCATGTGCAATATCTAGCTGCGCATGTGGTAACATATGAATTTTGCAGAAATAGCTGCAAAATTCATATGTTACCACGTGCGCAGCTTGATACATATTTCTGTAAAATTCACATGTTACCACGTGCATAGCTTGATGCTGCACATGAGTTTTGTGGTACCACATGGTAACTAAAAAAATTTCGGCCTTTTGTCTGTTCATTAATTATTATTTTCCCTTGTGACAGGATAAAAATGACTAATTGAATCACAAATTTCAATTAAAAATCTGAATTTGTGAGGAAGATAAATTTTAATACATATGAAGTAATTATATACTTGGCGGTTTGGCCAATAACTCAAACTGGAAGAATTTAATTTCTTTAAACAAAAATTATTAATTTAAAACATGAATTTGAATATAGCAAATGAAGTGGTAGATATTTTCTAAAAGATGGATCCTTTTGAAAAAATGTACCTAATAGGCTAATAGGTTGGAACCAGTTAGGAATGATCAACATTAATTACATTTGCCTTTTAGAATGATCAAACACTAAATCATATATAAATCTTAAGATATGGATCAGCTTTAACATTGGACAGCCTCATCATCACGATTTGTAATCATGGGCTAAATTGAGGCTGTCGGGCTGCTGTACAGCCCAATAGAGGTTTCGTCCAGATTGTTCTGGCTGCTCTTTTTTTATTGCTTTCTTAACAAAAATCATTTTATGCATTCATGATAATTATTATATTAAAGGGCTGCAAACAAATTGAACCGAATCGAACTTAACTCAATTTGAGTTTGAGTTCGAACTAATTTCGATCTGAACTAGTTCGAAATTGAAGTAAGATTTCAAACGAAAAGAAGAGTTCGAATTTGAATCGGTGCGATCCGAACCAGTACGTTGTTTTGAACCGAACTAGTTCGAAATTGAAGCAAGGTTCAGAACTAAAAAGAAGAGTTTCGAACCTAGCTAGACTCAATTCCAGTTTGATTCGAAAAAAATTCAAACCGAATTGAAATAGAATCACGAGCTACGAGCTTTTTGTGTATCTTTGTATCCGAAAACAATTTGAGAAACAATAAAAATCAATCTTTTATTTTTATATTAACCGTTATTAGTTACAGTTTATTAATATTCCAGAGTGAAAGTGAATAGCAAAAACAAAAACATAGTGGAGTTTGAATGACAGAGGGAAAATAAATAAAGGAGAAAAGAATTGGAAAAACAAAAAGTTTGTGGCTATCGTATTTATTTTTGTTGACTCTTTTCTCAAGCTACTTGTCGTTTTCACAATTACTGTTTATATGATTTTATTCGACTCTATTAATTTTAAGATAACATGACTCTATATCTTTATTGATTGACTCGTCAAAAACTTTCTCGAAAACTATTTTGTATTTTTTGAAAGGGAGGTGCTATTTTGAGGACAACAATTAGATTATTGAAAGCAAAGAGAAATCTTTTCTTCTAAATACAATTTTGCCCTTCATAAATACTTTCTTATTTCTGCTTTCAATAAAATACTGCTATAAATTAGAAAATTAAATAGACCAAGTAATTCTCATATAAGCACTGTAGCATAACTGGAAAATTTTAATATTTTTGATAGGGTAGTATTGATTATATATTTGGAAATTGTTTGGACTTTTGTGAGTATCGTTAATTCAATTTGATAACTTTTGTTGGTCTTGGTAAGAAAAAAAGAGAATCATGTCCTTATTTGATTTCACTGATTACTGGCTACAAGAATTTTGTTACACTCTAAATATAATATAGAAAAAAAAAAGCGAGTCTATGGGAATAATTCAAGTATAATTCGGAAATGATCGGAATTATCTGGATCCGAGATTTCAGTTCCACAAAGGAGCAAACGAAAAAAATTCATGAATAATTCGTAAAATTCGGAAAATATTTGTAAAATTTGCAAATAATTCAGTTGGTTCTTCCTTAAAAAATTAACATTAGACTCTAAAATCAGAATAAAATAGAGCAAAAAAGGGGACATTAGATATTAAAATAAATAAAGAATCAAATTTCTGTTTTCAAGCCTACGGACTTCAAATAAAATTCTGTTTTTAATGTCTATCTATTTCTTTCTACTTTTAACAGGTTATTAACTTTGCTAATTATAGCAGATTTTAATTAGAAGTATAAAATAGAAAGATTTTAAGAAGGGCAAGTGGTACATAGAATAAGCCCTCAATAGTTGAAATTCTGCCCTCAATATATATAGCAGCCCCTTTTTTTGAAATCATAGGGTGAGAGTCAAGCTACATTATACACTTTCAAATTCATATTTATATTACGGAAGATTTACTTACATTGTGGATTTCAAACTCATGAACTCCCACATGAGAATCACATGTCTTTGCCACTAGATCAAAAATAAGTTCTTAAAAACTACGTATATTTTTACACTTGAGATCAGTTTATACATTCATATATCAAGTTTTACAATTTTACTAATTCCTTTTACTTTTCACCCATCTTAATTTTGGGCACAAGTCTCATAATTCATTTTTCATTTTTGGGCACGTTTTTTCTTTGAGAATTTTTAATCTATGGAAAAAAATTTAATCTATGGAAAATATTGAAAATCAAAAGAGATAAATAAAAAGAGCACTAACCAAATTTTCATGAGTAGAAAGATCGATAGAGATTCTACCGATTTGAAGTTTGGATCAATTTGGATCGGTATAATTCCCACGGATCCAAACCATTTTTTTAGTTTTCTCTATTAAGTTTTTAGAAAAATAAAAAGTTTCTAGAAAAATAGATGAATTATCTTAGAATTTAATTGTACTAGAAGGACTACGACAAATGACTCGTATCTAAAGTTTAGACCAGAATAAACGCTCCGGATAAAAAAAATATTCAAACTGGATTTTTTTGTGGACAAATTGTTTTATCAAATTATTGCATAGTGTGTTGCTAAAAAAAAAGATATTTGAATTGGAGTTATTGATCTTAGTCCAAACTTTAGATCCGGATCATTTGTCGTAGTCCTTCTAGTACATCCAAATTTTAAGAAAATCCATCTATTGTTTAAATTAATTATATTGTATTTATATGTTGAAGAATCTGTATTATTCATCAAAAACCGTTTGGTTATTACTATTACAGTATAGTTTAATAAATCTTATTAAATAATAATTTTAAATATGAAATGTTAATTAAAATATATGTATGGTCCTTTGTTTCTTCATGACATAAATTATTGAACATTTTATACATAAAAAGTATCTCATTGTATGTTTTAACAAATAAAAAAAAGTTAAAAACTAAAACTGTTAGATATTTGATAACATGATTTTCTTGTAATAAAATAAATGTAAGGCAATTCATGATGAGGTAAATTCCAGATTATCGACAAAAAGTACCAAGAAGAGAATCATGATTACAAGAGTATATAGCAATAAAATAAAATTGATATATAGTGTACAACACATAATTATTTATTTTACATATATATAAGCACAATGTATGTTGGACTAATGATCCAACATTTATTGATAATTAATTATGAAATTTGGAAAGCTGAATCACACAATGAAATGTTTTGAAAATCAAGCGAAATAAACCACTCAGGAATTATTACAACATGGATGATACAATATAAATAATGGAAGACGTACACACAATTAAAAGCAACGCATGCATGCATGCAGGAAATTTAATTAATTATGACCGCCACATGCATGCTTGGCGGTTTAAACAGGACGTACTTCAATACCTGCGATCGTGAGCCCCGTCTTCCATACTGTGGTTTCCTTCAAGCTTATGTCCGCCTTACCAGTATCATCGTCAACACGAAACTGCCCCAGCTCCATCTCCATCCAATTATCTTTCCTCCTTTTATTGCGGGGCACTCCAACTCTACTTGGTTTTATGCACACTTTCTTCGTCATCGGAATTTGGCCCACAGAAATCGTTGCTTCCAGTGATGCGTCGAGACCTACTGAGTCCGCTTTTGTTTTATAGATGAGATATGCAGCATAGTCTGTATTCGCCGAAAGTCTGCCGAAGTTTATACTCGCATCTATTTGTAAATAGGTGACGCCCAAGGCTCTCACTACCTCCCCGAACCTTATATATTATTAGTAAACAAATATTCAAAATCTAATTCGATACATATAATTATATGCGATGGATAATGAATGAATTACGAAAATTATCAAACAAATGGTTTGCTTATGTAATGTGACCCATAAATATAACAAACAAATAAAAATAAATATTGAACATGAGGAGGGATTCAATTACACTATTTTTTGGTCACACAGAATTACACCCTATATTTTTAACGTTCAAACAGTCGATCCAAATCGTTCAAATGTTGGATATATTAAAATGTGCTTGTAGATCAAATTTTAATTTTTTTATAATTTATTAAGATGGGTACAAAAATTTAATGGTCTGAAAACAACGGTTTTGTATATATAATACTTAATAAATAGTATAAAAATTAAAAAAAAAAATGTAAAAGTTGGTCTCTAAGCACATTTTAATATGGAGGTCATGTTGAATTGTTTGAATTGACTATTTGGACTTTAAAAACTTTGAAAATGGATGGTGCAATTTTGTGTCATTAAAAAATAATGTAAGTGGATCCATCCTTATTGAACATGTCACGTATGTAACTAAATATAATTAGCAATCCAATTATTTTAAGAAATATAAATTATTAATAAAATGCTATTTAATTCAATGTTATCATAACATACTAAATAAAATATTGGATAATTTTTTTCATAAATTAATAAATTAAATATCAAATAAAGTGTTATATATAATAAATGTTATAATAATAGTAGTACGTAGTAACTACATAGTTATATGTACAAATAAAAAATATCATATATAATTTTATATCTACCAATTATGTATCTTATATGATAATGATTACAAAATAGCTCTTTAATTAATGTATCTTTATCCAATAAGTTAACCGAAGGTTTTTATTATCTGTATCAATACTCTCATTAAGTTAGGAAAAAAAAAATCTTATCATTAATTATTTGTTGAATTGATAGACAATTTTTGGTAGAGAAGGTCTCTCCGTTTTGCACCTCTAATTAATCTGTACATAGAGAAAATATAAGTGTGGAGTAACTGGAAACAATAATGAAGTCCAAAATCAAGAGGGCAGTAACTACCTTGTTTCGCTTTCATCCTCCTCCCGTTGCCAGACTTCTGTGTTATCATAATGCTCTATTTTTAAAGAACTTGGAATAAGCATCACAATTTTCCTAGAAGTTATAAAGGTAATTTAGTCATAATCTGTCTGTAATTAATGATTCATATTTTTTTTTTGTCATATGTAGTTTATTAACACCTCTACCTAGAAAAATATTTACATCACCAGAATATACCTGAATACTGTTAACAATATCAATTTAAGTTATGAATTAAGCTATAAACTCTAACCAAATAAGAAATAAATTAATTCATAATTTAACTTTATGTCTCAACCAAACATAATTAACTTAGAGCGATCTAAGTTAGAATATCCAATTCAGATCTCCAAATCTTTAGGCCATGTTTGGTTGTGGAGTAATTCTTAATCCACGTTTAAGGAGTCAAACGAGAAGTAAAATAGGAGTAGAATGGAGTAAAAAGTGAGTTAATTTGGAGTAAGTTACTTCATCTTTTTAGGTGGATTAACTTACTTTACTTGTAGGATCCATTATTATATACTTTGGTTCATTTTCCAATATCTCACTCATTCATATAAATTAGTTTAATCCATAACATAAATTATCAAACAAGATGTAAAATATGAGAAGTAAGATAGAGTAAGTAATTTAATTATCATTAACTTTACTCCACAGCTAAACATGACCTAAGTTCACCAATGAAAAAACTTACCAAAACCAAACTTACCAATTATGATATGATAGTACTAATTATGATACGAGTAGGGAAAACTTATAAGAGAGTTTTGGTCAAATCTCTAATCCCTATATATTAGAGTAAAGATAGGGGGTGGAGTAACTAGAAACATAAGGAAGCCTCAAAATCATAAGGGCAGTAATTACTTGTTTCGATCAATGGGGCCTCCTGCATCCTCAATAAGCCACTGTTCTCCACAAACGGATCAAAAATAGCAAAAGGAAATATAAAAATAAAATAATTGAATTGGTAGTTATTGAGTAAAGACTGGTAGTGGTATACGTACCTTACCTTATCACGAGATTGGGTAATTTGGAGGCACTACAATCTTTTTTTTTTTAATTTCTTTTGTATATGTGTTCATTTGATCACAAGCTAGTAACTACCATTTTGAAAGAAAGTTTGTACGTACAGGGCAACAATGACGAATACACCAATTGTAGAGGTCGGGACAAAGTCGTGAACATAGTTGTTGAGCACAGGGAGGAAAACATGCAGAAATGATGGAAGTAATGCATGGTTGGATAATGGGAATACAATTGAGTAAGCACCCCATGGCTCTGGATAATTTGTAAGTGATATCAGAAAAAAGAAGATATGCATATATATAAGAGCTTGGGATCAGGAAGTAGCGAGGGAAACAAATTATTAAGACGTGCGGGAGGAAACAAAGAGAGAAAACAAAGACGACCGGGATTAATTCAGGTCAAGTCAACCGGGCTAGGCCCAAGAACTCGACATTTTTTTCGATCTGAATCAACTTGCTTTGCGTTTTGAAACAAGAAATGATCCCGGCCTTATATTACTAATATAATATGAAACAGCAAAATACAAAGTGTAAATACATGCTAAATAAATATTAAAGGTGTACTGTTATTTAGCATTGTTATATTTATTTTTTTGATTAAACATTGTTATACTTAATAAATAGCAAAAAAATTCCAAAAAAATGTAAAGTTTGGTCTCCAAGCACATTTCAATATGGACAACATTTTGAGTGGTTCGGATCGGCCATTTAAACTTTGAAAATGAAAATATGGTGTAGAGTACAAACGCATTTTACACCATGACTTAGTCAAGTCCATCTCATATATATATATATATATATAGAGTAAATCTAGGGTGTGACGTGCTCACCAAGAGGGTTTGGTGAGCACAACTCTAAAAATACATCGGATCGGCTTCAAATGACGAATCCAAACGTTGAAATCCATGTACTTCGTGAGTGATGCATGTACATGCAAAATTTTGGATGTTTCGAATTCATTTGTTGCAAGGTCAAGCGGTCAAAGTAATGAATATTTTAATAAGTTATTTTATAAGTTGTTTTATATATTTATTTTTCAACATTTCTTTGACCGCTTGATCTCGTAGCAAATAAATTCGAAACTTCCAAAATTTTGCATGTACATGCATCACTCACGAAATACATAGATTTTAACAGTTTGAATTCGTCATTTGAAGCCGATCCGATGTATTTTTGGAGTTGTGCTCACCAAACCCTCTTGATGAGCACATCACACCCTAGATTTACTCTCTCTCTCTCTATATATATATGAGAGATTTGGGTCTAGGTCCCATTTTTGGCTCTTATTATTTTTAGTAAAGTTGGAAGTCAAGTCTCCTAATTATTTTAATATTTATTATGAATTTTTATCTAAATTTTGAACCTACCAAGCCAAGAATATTGTCTTATAAGTTCTCTATATTTGGCATTGATTATTACACAAGGAATTTATATTCTAATTTAATAATAATCGTAGATCTAACATTGCATTGCATTGCAAACTCGGTCCAAGAGTTGACATTTTTTTAAAGTAACTTGCTATTTTGAACATTCTGAAATAAGACAGTTTTTTTTAAAAGAATAAGTAGTATTAAAACTGTCCACCTACCGATTTTAATTCAAAATAAAAAGTATATATTTAAATTCAACTGTTATATTTATTTATTTTTTATGAAAAATAAGGGTGAAGCCCTCATTTAATTAATGAAAATGAGATACAAAGAGTTTGTAATAAAAATATAAACTGTCATATTTATTAAAAACAAGTCGAATGAACAAAATCTTTTCACATGTATCTTATCAACATATAATTTGCGCGTCATTAAATCAACTAGCTAGCAAGTTGGCAATAGTTGTTTAGGCTCTTATTAATCAGTTGTAGCATGCATGTGACTAGGTCTTATGGATGAATTCAGAACGTCCGATGCCTACTTTGGTTGGACGGGTGTAATATAATTAATGACCATTCGATATGTATTAAGATTCGTGCAAACTACATTAAAATCCGTATAAGTATGTTTTAATCACCAAATGAATAGTAGTGATCGGTGTTGTTGATATAGACCTATAGTTGACCTCTATTAATTACTTTATATAAAAGTCTTCCATTGAATAATTAATAAATTAATTAAGGAGTACGCTAACCGCATAATATAAGTATGAAGTTAATTAGCTAGAAGAAATGGGAGATAACACAGTTGGCTAGAAGAAAAGTCCTAAGATTATTGGTTACTCAAAGGTCAAGAGTTCGATTCCCTCTTACGATTTCGCAACTTCTACGAAGATTTTCAAAAAAAAAAAAAAAAAAAGAAGTTAATTAGCCAACGTACGTACGTACATAGCGAAACAGTTGGAACAAATTAATTAAAAAAATATTATTTAGAATAGTTCTAAAATAAAATATTTTTTTATAATTCTTGTCATTTATATCCCATTTTTCGTTGACAGATTCAGAATAAACAAAGAAAATAAAAAGACTTAGCTGCATAAGTAGTTTGAATTGAAAAAAAAAAAAAAACGTTTCACTATCTATTTAGGATAAAAATATATTTGTTCAATATTTTAGTTTTCTCTTTCAATTCCTTTGCAATGTCGACGACAAAAAATATTATGTGGTTCTTGAGTTTTAAAACTCTAATTTTCAATTAAAATATTATTAATTAAAAAATGGAGTCCACTTGTTGTTCTAATTTATTCACTCTTTACCGATTAATTATGCATATCAAATTGAAGAACTTCAGATCGATGTATATGCATAACCTATCAAGACCGAGCACAAGAAGAATTTCAAGACCTAAAGTAAATTTAATTTATAAATGAAGTACTATTGTCGGCTTACTCTCGGCAAAAGTCCAAACTGTATCAACAGTGGCGGAACATAGACTTAGCTGGGGGTGTTAAGCCACCTCAATTTTTCAAAATTTAATTATCAAGTACCTAGATTAGATAGAAGAAATAGAATTTTGGGAGAGTTAATCAACTAGTTTTCTTACTAATTTGTTTCTTTTATATGTATTAGAACCCCTCAACTTTACATATATATATAGCATCCTTTATACTCAAATTCTAATTCCGCTTCGTCAATTAATAACTCTTGCGTTTGTTACTCTTTCTTTGTGTTCATTTATTTTGCATATTTGTATTAGTTATACAGTTAAATACTCGAAAGTCCTGAAGATAATTAAGTTTTGTTGAAAGATCCTTAAAGAAAACCATAGCAACTCTGATGTGAATTTCGCAAATATTTATAACTTTCTTTCTTATTTCCTTTTCTACCTTTGGCAATAAAGACGAATTCGTATTTCATCCGCATTAAATTAAGATTTGTATTAATGCAGAATGAATCCATATCGTCTGATCCATGCTGGCACAAATATTAAAGGGCCTGTGCATTCCACCTCAGACTGGATTAGATGAATTCTGATCAGACGGACGAGGTGCATTAACTCAAATTCTGAGGCAATGCATGTGGATACTTTTGTTCAATAAAGACGCTATCTTATAGTTACCTTAGTTTTCATTTGTAATATAATTCTTAACGGCTCTTTTAGACCTTAGTATTAATTGTATATCAATACTGATGTAACCATTGTAAAGATTACAAGCAATACATTCAATACAATTAATTATCAAGAATTTTTTTTTTATAAAAGCTCGCGTTCATCCCTGAACCATGCACATGAGGTTTTTTGCACCACCTGTTATATTTTATTTTATTATTAAATAGTTTTGTAAAATTATATACATAATAATGAGAAGAGAGAAGATGGCGAAGGAAAAGGTCAACGCCGAGAGAGGAGCAGAAGAAGAGAGAGAGAGCGATATATGATTTAAGAAAACAATTAATATCATCTTAAGAAGCTACTTACGTCAATTCACTATTTATAGCAATATATATATGATGAAGCAAACTACAAATCAAATCTTAAACAATTAACTAGTTGGCAATAATAATTGTTTAGGTTCTAATTAATTAATCAGTTGCAGCATTTCACCAAGTCTTATGGATATGTTGTGGGACATAAGATGGCGAGTTAATAGAATCTTAATTACAAGTACAAGCTTCCAGCTGGAGAGGAGGATTTCTTGAAGAGGCTAGAAGGGGTGTATACATTCGGACAGCCACGTGTTGGTGACGCAGAATTCGGGAAGTTCGTGCGGGGGTTTTTGGATGAACCAAAGAAGAGATACTTTAGGTTTGTGTATGGCAATGATATGGTACCAAGAATTCCTTTTGATGATAAAATTCTCTTGTTCAAGCACATCGATGACTGCTTCTACTATAACAGCTTATAATATAGAGGAATGGTAATTCACATCTCTCTCTCTCTCTCTCTCTGTAATTAATGAGATCTTCCATGCAAGAACTATTTCTCGCCATTAGCTTTGATACCAAATCACTTGATAGCTACATTTGAGTTTATTCGCAGTTTTGTTATCGGTTACGTGAAAGGTGCCGATTACAATGAGGGGGTGGTTGATGAGGTTTGCAAGGTTGTTCGCATTGCTCGTTCCAGGCTTGACGCCTCACTGCCCGCAAGACTATGTTAACTGCACTAGATTGGGAAATCCAGTAGCCCCTTCTGATAAAAGAGATTAAATAATGACACATTGACACTTCTTTTGAATTTATTCAGCCCGCAGTTTAGATATTATTTTTCTGTCTGTGCTGCTTTTTATAAAAGAAAAAAAAACAGCAGTATCTTTATTTCTTAATAAAAATATATAATTGGATATATCTGGAAATAAGGCATGCATTACAAGCAGGCATTCTGTTATATATTCTTGTTCTTTAAGATTCACTATATGATAATATGAACACATCTATTTATCATATACATGCTAAATCTTGGATAATATTGATATTTTTATTTTTATTTATGAAAAGAAAGAGATAAAAGAAATTCATGGGCATCTCTTTTCTCATGAATTAACTTCTTATTCGATACTACCTTAGAATTATGACATTAAACAATATTCTCTAATTAAGAAAAAATGGTATAACTTATTTTCTTATTTGCTTAGTTTTGAGTGCAATATAATTACAAATACTATACAATGTCTTACACCATTAATTATCGAAATTATTTTGATAAAAAATTATCGATATTATTAAATTATTTAGTCAATGAACACAAATACACATGAGCTCATAATAAAAAAATAAGGGAGAATTTCACATATACTCCTCAAAAACTTCAATATTACGTATTTCCCCCTCTAAAATTTGAAATTACATATTTCCCCCTCCAAACTTCAAAAACTCACAAATTTACCCATTTTATTGTCTTTTATATTAAAACTCATTCTAAATTTATAAAATACCCATTTTACCCTTTATTAAAAGCATATAAATTTTATAATGCTCAAATTTGAATATGAACAGGTTCCTCTACCGTCCGAACAGTTTTTAGATTTGTGCACACAAGACCAACACGAATTTTGATGCAAAAACGCATGCATATTATAGCAACATGCACAAATCTTAATGTGACACGCGCTAATCGAAATTTCTTTAAGATTCGTGCACGTTAGATTAGCATGAATATTGAAGCCACGCGCACAAATCGTAATGCAATGCACACGAATTGGACGGTACGTAGAGGAACCTTCAAATTCAGATAATTTTAGTTTGATGAGATTTATATATTTTTAATAGAGTAAAATGGGTATTTTATAAATTTAGGATGAGTTTTAATATAAAAGACAATAAAATGGATAAATTTGTGAGTTTTTGAAATTTAGAGGGGGGAATATGTAATTGTAAACTTTAGAGGGAGAAATACGTAATTTTGAAGTTTTTGAGGGGTATACGTGAAATTCCCCCAAAAAATAATATACCCGAACTGCTTGACTAATTCTCGTTCCTTGCCAAGTTAGACTCTAATAGAGAAGTTTTATCTAGTTGTTTAGTATAATTAGCCTTTAATAAGGACTAACATTTCTTCTGATGAAGCAATATGTGGAAAACCAAAATCAACAACTCAAAATATAAAAAGAAAGGCGATTTTCAAAACCCTATCAGTTGTCACCACCATTCTTCCTCCTCACTTCTCTTTTTCGCTCTAGTCCGTCCCTCTCACTCTTCTAGATCTCACTTCCGATATAGCTCATTTCCTCTCTCACGGCTCTACTTTCTTGAGTTGAGAGAAAAATAAGAGAGGGGAGGGACCAAAGTTGAGCGGAGCCGATTGGAGGCGAGAGTGCGGTAACGTCGGAGCTCAGAATATTGAGTCTCTACGTCATCTCGATATGAGCACGGGTGAGTATATCCGGACGTTGGAGCGGGGAGATGGTCGAAACAGTAGATTCGGTCGTAGAGAGCTATAGAGTTTAAGGTAATAGAGTAATTATGAGTGTATATAAGTGAGATTAGAAGATTAGAGTTATTTAGAGTAATTTGGAGAATTTTGTGTGAATAAAAGTTTAGATTTTGTATTGGCATTTAACTTCGTTGTAAGTTCGTTTTTCTTATTAATGAAATTATTAGTTGGCACTTAAAGCCACTAATTTTCAGAAGAAAAAAAACTAAAAATATATTACGTAACTAATAAATCCATTATTAACTTAAGAAATTACGCTGAAAGAATTTTTCAAAGGTTAGTTGACGATTATCATCAATTAATGCCTGATAAGTTCATTAGATGAAATAAAAGTTTTACAAAAAATTACAAAAGCAATTAGTAAAAGAAGAGAATTAACCCAAAATAAATATGATCGACATTACGCGGTCTTATTGATATAAATGAGATCTAGCACAATAAATATTCTATATACAATTGTCTTATCCTTCAATTTAGAGAAAATTATATTATTATTTTTCCTTCCATTTAAATTCCGACGTCCAGCCATCCAAAAGCAAATATCACCTAAAATTGTAAAATCCACACATAAACTCAACACTAATATTTATGTCTCTCAAAACTGGTGTTTCTTCATATATAAATGGGAGAAGGCCACAAGAAATCAAGATGACAACATCATTAATTAAGAGTTGCCATCATTTTCCTCCATGGCTCCAATTACCAATTTGTTCAAATTTCATAACCTAATAAAATTTAAGTATTGAAGGTCAGCAATCATCCCCTCAAATAAACATTCAATCAAGAGCGGGTCAAATTATTCTTGATAATAAATTATTACATGTTCTTAAGTAATGAGATGTCTAATTCTGATATATATATATATATATATATATATATATATATATATATATATATATATATATAGGCTCTTCCTTAATCCCAATGGAACAACAACAAAACTAAATCGCAATTCTCACCTAAAACCAAAACCATGGACATCTTTCATAATGGCTACTTTACAGATTACTTGATCTTAAAACCAGATAAAGTTACTGTGCTTGGTCTCATTGACCTCTTATACACACTGGTGATATATTGACAAAAATATTGCGGTGCACTGTCCTGAGAAAACTCCTAATATAAACAGGCTGAGGCGTCGATGGATTCTTTTTGTTTCCCTTTTTCTGCAAATGATTCTTCTCAAATTGAAGAAGCCGATGACTACGTTCGGACCGGCGGTTGAGAAATGGATGAACCTCTATTATGCAAATGGAGATAGTATTTTTGTGCTCATTAGGAATTTTCTCAGTGGTAAGATAATTAAAGTCTTCTTATTTATATCTGACTTTTTTTGGAAATATGATAGAGAATTGCAGATATTTAACAATTAATGATATATAGAATGTAACTACCAAAAAAATTGCATAGAGCATGACTAATACTAACATTATAGTACCAAATGTTCATAATATATTTCCAAATATATATGCATAATATATAATGAAGTTATTATGAGTACTAGAAAATCTATTGTGACTTAATTACCATCAAAATCGTGAAAGAGGATTAGTCTGGAAGTATTTGTTATCTCATCATATTAGTCTAAAATCACATCCAATGAACTTTAGACACCATTTCTTAACTTGTTATATATACCTTTAGAATACATGTCGGTTGAGTATTAATTAGTTTCTATGTATTATTCCACTAAATATCATGTTATATTGTCCTCATTCGGTAGATGAGATTAGAAAACATTGTAAGCTTTTATTCTACCGGACATGTATATTTAGTACTAGAAAACACACATGGCTGACTTTCTCCATCAGGAAATGATTAGTGATTAATTATTGCTCTGGTCGACCTCTATTATTTTATATAAAATCATTCATTGCTTAGTTAAATTAATTAAGGACGCTAACAGGACAATACCCATATATATGAAATTCAAAAAATATTTGAAGTAAAATTGTCAATTATAATTCTTTTAAATGTGCATACACTATCTTTAAACATAAATTAAATATCTTGTACGTACAAAGAACTCACAAATTAGATAATTCGGCAACATCAATATACGATCGATCATGAAATCGATCCGAATATTGGTAACTGAATTATTTTTCCAGTAGTATGAAAAAATATTAAACTCATAACATCAAATTAAATCGCATAATTCATATATTTAGCATGCACGGTTCTGTACGAATTCCGTGTTTTGATTAGTTTGTGGTTGATGACTCGGGTGGTTTCTCTAGTGTGGCTTCTGAATTCTTAGAAAACATAGCTGATGACTACACAAACGTACCTGTATTACTGTACGCCGGCAGAGATACATTTTCTTATACATATGCCTCAAACCAAAGGAAATCAATATCAAGATCTTTGCATGATGCGGTTTCTCTTTCTAAGCTGTCAACCTATTCTAGTCTCATTGTACCAGTTGGGTTGCCATCTCTTGGTATGCTTACATTTACTGTGTTATATCCGCATTTTTCATAATTGTTACAACAGTGATTGTTCAAGAGCAGGAACACAACCTCAAAATATTTCCAAAACAATTTTACCATTCAGATCTGAATTTGCAATAAAGGCCCCAAGTCATCTTAAAATAAATCTGAGAATTGTAATTTTATAGCTCAGAAACAACATTTGAAATCTGAATTTAATTTTATTAAAAAGAAAATGGTTTGTTTTATCAAAATGGACTTGGGATTGAGTGAAATTCTGGTCTATACTCTATTGGTGATAGTTACCTCAATATCGGGTCTGGCACCTATGACCCAGCATGTACTGGGCCTGTATTGGCTGTCCACTATATTTGGTTTGTTTACCCTTTTTTCTACTCCTCTAGTTGGGGACTAATTATAATGATTTGGCCAAATTGCTGTTATATCCTAGTGTTATATAATAGTACACTTGCAAATAGATTAAACAACTAGTGCAATTATAAATTATTTTTAGGTGGTTTGGCATCATCTTTGTGTGCAAAAGATGAGAAAAATTTCCATTCAAGTGCTGTTTATGCTTCTGCAATACATTCGATGAGTATGGCTTTTCGGTTTAGGCCGGGAGGCCCAATTTCTAACACAACATATGCTTCGGGGTCCCTGGATATTGGTGAAATTGTACATAATTTGGCTGGCCAAGATAGACAGAATAAGGTGGCTATGTTGGATATCTCTATGCCAGCTCCTCCACTATCAGGTATGATGTTAGCATGAACTATACCAACTCGTACCAGTGATGTTAGCAGGAACTATATCAAATTGTATATATATGTAGAGTCATTACCCAGTGATGGGAGTCCATGGCGCTGCTATTGCGCATTTGTCTGCAGCGCGATGTGTGAACAGGAGCATATCAAAGACCGTAACAGTCGGTCAAAAGTAATTAAATATTATGAAGACACCAACTGGTGTATCTGATATGTATTGTATGCGAATCGCACACAAATACATATCTGATAGATGCCAGTCAATCATATACTGTCTCTCCAGACCAATATCTGAGTAACATAGGATTTTACCTCTTTTTTCTTTATGTAATTATCTTCTAAATTCAATAGGCCAAAAAAAAGAAAGAATACAGATATAGAGAAGGAGAAAAATAAAAAATAAAAAGATAAAAAAAGGAAGAGGATTTTTTCTGTTTTAATATTACAAGCAACTACAAGTGGGTTTATGAATTTAACTTAATTTTTATTTGTGCTACAGATAAAAGCAACAAAGGAAATATTCTAAATCGCTTTCATGCACTGAGTCCTGAAATTGGAGATGATTCTGAAGATTTATACATGGCCGAATCACTTGTATTCAATGGTGCTCTGTATTCAGGTACTTGTTTCATCTTCCAATTATTTACTCCATGCCCCTGAGAAACTTGAATATACCCACTAATCCACTATGCTGCCCTTGTTGGAGGAAGTAGCATATGTGTCATTTATTATAGAACATCAAATGCCCTAGAGCTTTCTTGGTGACATTTCAAAACCCTTTGTGCAAGCTTCCATATTTCTAATTTGTTTTGTTTTTAGGTGTCGATCGGGCTTCAATATCTCAAGTGAAAGACATAATTTCCAGAGTGTATGACAAGGGATTAAGAGCAAAACCAAAATCATCACATCTCTCAATCTCTCTTACCCCAATTCCAATTTCCGCTTTCATTTCGATCTATTTTTCCAACCTCCACAGGCTGGCATGGTGAAACCCTAGTTGACCAACCTGAGGTGGGCCCCCCAAAGGGCCCACTTGAGGTGGAGTCAGTTCCTATCGCAACTCGTCTCCAGTCAAGCATTGCAATAAAGCCTTTTATAGAGGGCAGATACAACAACCTTTTGAGGCATGGGATGGCAAGAGGAGCGAAGGGTGCAGGGGTTCTTCGAGATTGGGGATTTGGGAAAGATGAGGTGGATGAAATTGGAGAACACCTATCAAAAATGGTGCGTGTTTTTGATCCTTCATCAGAGATGACATCCGACTCAGACTAGTTCAGTCACTCTTTTTTTTTTTTTTCATTCTTTTTGTTTTTATCTTTTGTTTTTGGAAGAACAAGGTGCTATGTTGCTAAACCCTAAACTCTACAAGGGAGCAGGTTTGAAATTTACATAAGCGCAAGGTGGACTAAGAGTTAAGAGTTTTAGGGTGTGCTCTACAAACTCAAGTTTAGAAGAAAGGAAGGGGTAAGGATGGGAGTTATTGAAGAGAAATGACAAAAATGTCTTGGTTTCTCTTGGCTTTCTTTCTCTTCTCTTGGCTCTCCTTCAAAATTTAAGTCACTGGAGCAAGGGAACTTGCTTGGGCAATCCAATCACTCTCTCTCTCTCTCTCTCTCTCCTCTTCTGGAGCACATCCTAGGGGAGTTTTTGCTTGGAAGAATTAGATAAGGAGTGTTTTTAGGGAGCATCTGTATATTGGATAGAAGGAAATTTTGGCATCTTTGAATGTTAGACCTTATGTCCTCTAAAAAGAAGGCTTGAAAAATGTTTTTTTATTCTTGCCTTTCGGGAGAAGTACCTGTTGATTATTCTAGAGTTGTACAAATTCTATTGTTGTTTTCCCGGAATAAATCTAACTGTTGATTTTCAATCAACAGTCATCCTAACTGTTGAAGATGGAGTTGCGCTTCAGTTTTGCGCAAACGGGTAACAACTCACATGAACCTTAAGTGTACTTTTAAGTTTAATGATATAGCCCTACGGGTCTTTTCATAAAAAAAGAACCAAAGAAAGAACTCGCATGAACGAGATCAATTATCTGGGTACAAGTGAAGAAATTTGGCGTACGACTTAATTTTTTTAGAAACAAATATTTACTCAGGTATTCAGGATGCGAGCTTTGAAGATGGACAAGTGGTTTATTCTGTATGTGGATCAGTGGATGTTATTATATTTCTAGGACAGTTCATGGCTCGATTGCACGGACGTTAAAATCTCTACGTGTCTCGTATTTAATTATTATTTATTTTACAATTTATTTAATTTAATTTTTTCAGAATTTTGATTTGCAAAATTCTAGTTTTTAATTAATAAGTTCTCATTAATTAGAAATTAAAGAAGTGAGTCTGCTCCTAATATTAATAAGATTTTGGTCCTGAACTGAGACTAAACTAATGCTGAGCTCTGAAATGGATATCAAATTAGTTTGAATAGTTATGAAGCGAGTTGGTTGAGCTTAAGCATCTTTATTGCGTTTCCTTTTGTATTTTTAATTTAGAAAGATTCCTTCTCAAAAATTTGTTTTCTAACTATTTTTATTGATTCTTGTTCTCTTCCACAGTAGTAATAATTGTTGATTTGGCCACTAAAAGAAACTTAAAAGTTAATTGCATGAGTATAGAGGTTTCAAAGTTAAAATTACAAGTTTATTAATGTAGATAATCTTATTTCAAAACAATTTATCATTTTATATTCTGAAGCATGTCAGGTACTACTTCCAAGTACGACAGATACTAAATCATACTTTAAGACAAGGAACTTGACTGACATGATGATTGCCTCATTGATTAGTAACGCACTTATTTACATTTACTTTGATGCGTAACCAAATTGATCTTGACCTTGTCTGTTCAATTAATGTTGTTGTGCATTGAGATATAGATGCTGATTCCTCCTCCCTGACTGATGATTATCAGTTAGTTCAATTATATACCAAGATATTTGGTGCGCTGATTGTGCAACAACTTGATTTTTGTTTTTAAATTTTTTTACATCATTTAGTTTAAACTTATAATACCTTTTAGTTTGTTAATAGTAAAGGCGCAACCAGATGCAAATCAATATCACCGCATGTTAATAGTAAAGTTGAAACCAATTTCATTTTGATGCAAATAAAAAAGTCCAAGAATTACTTAAATCATGTGATTATAAGTAATATATATCACACTAGCAATTTGACCCTTCTTTAACTGTTGTCCTTTAATTTTTCTGTACCTAAAGCAAGTAGCAAAGACATTTTTCCTAGAAATGACTTTTCCATTGCTATCTTACATTTTCTCATATTGGAAAAGTAAATTTGTTACTTCATCCTCTAATTAAACAAACACGCAAATATTTGCTTCATTTTTTTTTCTTTCTATAATTGTTACAAGTTATCAAAATCTTGCATTTTCCATCCGTTAAGGTCATGATCATCTGTTTTTCGAAATAGATTAATTTCATATGCTTTTGAGTCGTACAAATTCAGTTGCTTTTTCACCCATGGCGGATCATCAGATTTAATCCACAAGGATTCACCAGTGCTCTTGTGCTTAAAATCAGGGCGGCGCCTTGAAAATACGTTTGTTGCTCTATTGTCCCACCATTCAAAAGGATTTGCAAAAAATAATTGCCAAAGTAGGTGCCGATCTCTTATCCGATCTTCTTTGTTTACATCACACGAACCAGAATCTGAATAAGAAAACAGCAATTAATTTTTAATACACCAAAATATTTTAAAAATAAGAAAACAATTAGCAAATTTGAACTCATTTGAAAAGGAAATAATTTGCGGTAAGCATCAGCATTAACGGGTAGTACCAGCTTTTTTTAGTTTTCTCTGAGATGTAGTCTCAAATTAAGTCTCAACTAAGCTTTAATTCAGGCACAACACATCAATTACTATACAATATAGTGTCATTCTTGCTTTAAGATTTATTAAAAATCTAGATAAAAAATGTGGAAAGACAACCAGAACAATGTACTTACTAATAGTTGAGGCAGCAAATATCATTTCTTCATTCTTCAATTCATCATTAGTTTTACATGGAACTTCATTTTGACGACGTGTTCTAACAAAATTCAACTGTTTTACAAGAACCTAAAACATAATGAGAGTAAGTATATTACATGACTGGTCTAGATTTAATTTTTGGTCCTCGAAGTTGAAAGCTTGAATCACATCATTTTGAGCCATTCAAAAAAATATGCTTCAACTTAAAAAAATTTATGTTTTTCCAAGTTATTTAGCTATTCTATTATGTTTGATCATGAATAGATAGACTAAACTAAACTAAACTAAACTAAATTCCTGGCTTTATGAACTTCAAGGGCATAAATGGGAATTATATGAACCCTGCCAGACCAGTAATGCTACTTTGATACAAGGAACCAAAGATCTAGGCGCAAACCTGGTAGTGTACATGATGGGTATAACTTGAATCGATCTTGTTGTAAGAGCTTAAATAGCCAGATATATAAACATATTGTTTCTGTTGTATATGTTGAAGCGAGATTTGCGCAAGCTCTCCCCACATAGAAATACAAATCCTGTTCCATTTGTTGGATTTAAGTGCAGTACCATAGAGACATAAAAGTTACTTGTTTGAATAATTAACAATTTGATATGGCACTAATAGCAGCGACCAGCTTAACAAATTTATAAGTATTAAGTTCTGTAGTTTTAATTTATCTGAGAACAAATTCTCATAGCATAAAACAACCAACTTATCCAATTCATGTTTGTCATGCAGAACCCACAAGTACATAACAGTTCTAAATTTACAAATACCATATCTATCCTTTCTAATGTGCTCGTTCAAAAATGAAATATCAAATCTGGCTGACTGCTACATCCTGGGGTTATATTTTTGTAAATACTTATTTAGAAACTTTGAAAATCATGTCAGACCAAGATATTATTTTTTCAATGAATGTTAAATGTAACCAATTTGGTACAAATTCAAAACTGTAAGGACCAAAATGATACTTTTTTGAAACTTTCAGAGCCACAGTGGTATAAGAACGAATTAAAGACAAAAACGATGCCTTTAAAACTTTTAAGGATCAAACTGGTAAATGAATGATAGAACTCCTTTTAGGTTAAGGACCATTTATGCAAGTTACTCTTTATGTTATTTTGGATTTTTGGAACAGTACACAAGACAATGATAAATAAATCTTCCTCTATTAAATTTTTAAGATGTTTAATCCCCTTTAATTGACTTTTGGTCACATAGCGTTTCTGGAACCACCTAAAATTTGATAAATTTCACTATATTTCATATAAAAACATGAATATATCAGTATCATTACAAAGATATATTAAAAGAAAAGAATAAAACAAAACTCACTCGAAAGGAGAGGTCGTCTGATTTGTGAGAGATCCCTTAACTTTTAGAAATGTAAAAACGCCATTGTTAGATTTGTTCACCCTCACTGGCGCGGTTATTTGCCCGATGAAGCTGCACCAATTTGGATTCACGTTCCGCCTCTTCACCGTCGGAGGAGGCCGGATCGTGGATCTCCTGGCAAGGATGGCCTCCACGTCAGCGATCGCTCCGCCGGAAGGGCATCGAACGGTTGAGAAGAAGCGACGGAGGCGCCAAACTGGATTGCTGCTCCATTTCAGCATAACTTGTGGATTTTTGGGTTTTGGGTTTAGTATCCTTTTAAGAAGATTGAATACAGGAGGAATGGACTATAGGAGAGAGGGAGTAGGGGTGGCAATGGGCCTAGCTCACGGGTATTTTGTCAAGCCTAGGCCTGGCCCAGTCTGACGGGCTTGAAAATCTAGGCCCGACCTGTCCAATGGGCTTTTCCTCCAGGCCCAGGCCTGCCCGTGCCTGCCTGCCAGTGCCAGAAATCAGAAAATTTAATTACCAATTAATTGTTGCAAATTTAATCACTGGATCATTTAGAGCTCAACAATGAATTTAAATTTCCAACAAATATTTCTACCTCTTTGCTGTCAAAAGTGCTCAAGTGCAACATATGTTTTTACAGTTTACCAGCAACATATGTGCTCAAGTGTTTTGAAAACAGTATCAAAAGCTGAAATTCTAAAATATCAGTGAATAAATATGCATATTAATGAAGCTTGATTGATCTAGTTCTCTGACTTGAAAAGGAATTGGAATTTAGAAGTAATTTATACCCAGGATCAACTTTTACCAATAATCTAACACTACCTCAAATTAGTTCACTCAATCCCTCACAAAAGACTTGACATACTAGACTGTATACCAGTCTCAAGATTTCAGAAATCAAGTGCACAATTGTAGCACACAATCAAAATTCCATAATGTGTAACAATTGAGATAATGCACATGGCAGCCCTCTCTGGCTTTTAGAATTAGAGATAATAACTTAGAAGAAATAGAGGGTGTACCGTGTACTCAGTAATCTGTGGAGTAGAGAAGAGAAATCAATTCTGTGGAGTAGAAGAAAGCAATTCTGCGGAGAAATCAAATCTGTGTAGTAGAGAAGAGAAATCAGTATTAGAAGAAAGCAATTCTTACACCTTAAACACATTTGAAAATAAAAATAAAGGAATGCACTTGAAGATAAAAATATACTTGAAGATATGTTTTTATATATTTTTTTTAAGTTCTTTTTTAGATAAGAAAAAAATCACTACTATAAATTGATCCAGAAACTTTAGATCAAGTGATTTTTCACCTATATAAAATAATAGTAAAGAAATTATAAAAAATAATAGTACAGCAATCCAGACAAATGCATAATACATTGGCAAAAGACAAAATTTGGACAGCAACTGGGAGCATGATCTAGTTTCATATGGATGTAGGAAAAGCTTTTGAAACATTCGATACATGAAAAAAAAACAGAGAACATATCTCACCTTTTTTGTTAGCTAGAGCCTAAATTAAGCTTGTTACACAAAACAGATTGGTATGCTGCCTAAATTACAGTGATAGTGTGATCAAGCATTGTACAGTTTTATGATATAAAAAATGTGCAGTTTTAGTTCATAAAGAAAAAGAGATACCTCGACATCATTAATAATAACAAAGCACCGAACCACTACTCTTGTAATTCTTCTAGTGCACTGACCTGCATAATTAGTTCAATTATGTTGTTTAATATGAACTGATTTTAATATAAACTAATCAATACTAATAAAATTTATGCATGTCAGAAGTTAATAACATAAACAAAATCAAGCACAATTCGGTTTGTATCATTGAAATAGCGGTACCTAATGTACCAGTACAGATCATATTATGTAACAGACTGGTACTAGGTAACAGATCGTTGAATGCATATACTGATGATAGTTTTCATTTTTATTTAAAAATATAAACTTTGAAAAGGAAATAGAAATACACATACATGAACCCAGCACAGTCATAATCATATCCAAGTGTCAGATTTTTACACAGAAAATATAAATTAAAAAGAAATTAGACATTTGAGCCCTTCAAATTCTGTATATCTGAAGAAAGAAATTAATCGTTTAAGGAATAAAAAGCAAACCTCGCTCTTACGAGATTGCATTTGGTCAAATTATGCCGCTCCAAATCTCTGGCCAAAGAAGTCAGACTTCTTCACACCTTTTGGTGCAGATGGATTCAAGAAATATGGGTGCCAACGTACCTACAATATCATAATCCAAATGTTATTAAATGTAGCAAGTGCTTAATCAACATTTTCTAAATGAATGACGGAGAGAGACAGAAGAACCTTAAAATCAAAGGAGTCTTTGGATTGTTCAATAGCCTTGTCGAGGTTTGTCTTCCCAACAAAGCACCAGGGACAAACAGTGTCGGAGTTCTTGAATCAGCCAATTTTCTTACGAACTAGATGAAAAACTTCAATTCAATTTTAATTAGCAAGACATCAATTTAAATAGAGAGAATTAGGCACCTGGAGTCTCGCTGGATTTTATTTTTAATAACGAAGACTTGATTTTCAACACTTAAGCAATAACAGAATCGAAGTGGAAGAGAGAGGGAGCAAACTAACCTGATAGAAGAGCAACGCAGATCGGTTTTGAGGGAGTGAGAAATGGAAGAGAGTGACAGAGCCATGGCGATCGAGAAAGAGCGACAAAGAGAAATGGAAGAGATGGAGTGAGACAGAGAGAGCGAAAGAGAGGAGAGGAGCGGCGCAGATATTTTATCTCAAAGTATAAAAGTATAAACCTGGTGGTTGTATTAACGTACAAGCCCAACGGGCTGCCTGTGGGCTTTGACTTAAGTCCAGACTTGACCTGGCCCGTCTTTAGGTCCGGCCTGACCTGGCCCATCACAGCACCGGGCCGACCGGGTAAAGGGCAGGCCAGGCGGTTATGACCGGGCCTCCAGACCAATTGGGCTTTTTTGCCATCCCTATTCACAACTAACAATCGATATTTAACTATCTAAGGTCCCAGATACATGAGAAGCAACGGGATAGTACCTAGAATTAATGGGACTCGTATTGAGAGAGATAAGCTTGATTTCGACCTTTGGCAAGGTAGCCGACTCCAACCGCCGAAAGCACTCCTTACTCTTAATTAGTATCGGCGATGGCAAGTTGCATCACATTCCGAGAGGAGGAGCACCAGGAAAGGCATTTTCTCCTTTTAACAAAGATACGAGAGGAGAAGAGCAAGAGGGAGAAGAAGAGGACTGCGCTAATAGCAGACAATGTGTTGATGTGGGTTGGTGGGATCCATATCGGGCAGACTAGGCCGCTGAATTTCGTCTCAGATTGCGGACCTCTTATGGGCCGAAAATCTTCCATCGGCCCATGTTCGTTACGTTCCTCCCTTTGTGTAGCCTGTGTTAGTTTTTGACATTTCTCACTTTTGAGGACAGCGGAGTAATTACCCAGCTGAACGGAACGCGTATCCTTGCATTGAAATTGGATCTACTGCGATCTGAATGGAATTGACTCCGCTGTCCAATTTCATTCAGATCTGAAGTATGATCATACTCCGGGGTCCCTGGAGTATGATGATCTCGATGAATGTACCAAAGTACTTGTAGGGGCAAGCGGTCCTGACAGCTACGAGATTTATCAATAGGATACCCTCACGGGTGCTAGAGTGGAAGTCTCCATTTGAGGTATTGAAAGAAGAGAATGGTAATATTCTTCCTTTGAGGATATTTGGTTGTATGTGTTTTGTTCATGACTATTGACCAAATGTGGGAAAACTGTATCCGAAGGCGGTCAAATGTATCTTTGTGGGATACTCGGCTACCCAAAAGGGGTATTTGTGTTGGAGCCTGTGGAGAGGAGGTTGTTCGTTAGTACGGGTGTCACATTTCGAGAGCACGAGCCATACTACTCTCATGTCACATCACCATTTGAAGACTCGCTCGATACAGGGGGTACGAGGCGAGAGGGGGAGAGTAGCGGTGGTAGTGAGAGGATAGTGTGTGGGGGATGTCCCATATCCGGTTGTGGATGTGGAGAAGTCGGCCGTTGTGCCGGAACAGGAACAGAAACAGGAGGGGAACGATTCTGAGATTGGTGGAACTCAGACTCAGGGGGAGCTGAGGGTATACACGAGGAGAAGGAAGCAGAATGAGGGAATCGTGCCTACAGTGCCACCGCTTATGCCAAGTCCCTTGTCCGTACCTTCCCGACTCCTGAGACACCTACAACATCCACCACAGACTCAGAATACACAGGTGATATGATTGCTCTCCCTACTCCTCCAACTCCTCTATCGATAAGGAGGACTGCTCGCAGCAATGCGGGAGTTCTCCTGATCAGTATGATTTCCCACATAACATTGCTCAGTTTGTTTCTTACTCTCACATATCACCTGCACATGGAGCATTCATTGCATCTTTGGACAGTGTCTCTATTCCTAAGAGTTGGCAGGTTGCTAAGGAGAACCCAAAATGGAAAGCTTCCATGATAGAGGAACTTGAGACTTTGGTGAAAAATAAAACTTGGAAGCTTGTGTCACTACCATTTGGCAAGATGGCAGTTGGGTGCAAGTGGGTCTTTACTGTGAAGCAAAACCCAGAGGGTCGGGTTGAGCGCTACAAGGCCAGATTGGTGGCGAAGGGGTACAGTCAGACTTATAGCATCGATTATGATGAGACCTTTGCACCCGTGGCGAAGATGAGCACAGTGAGAACACTTGTTTCCTTAGCAGCGAATGGGGGGTGGAAGTTGCACCAGCTTGATGTGAAGAATGTCTTCCTTCATGGTGATTTGTTGGAGGAGGTGTATATGTCGGTACCACCAGGTTTTGGCACAAAGCAGACGGAGGGGAAGGTGTATAGACTCATGAAATCTCTTTATGGGTTGAAGCAATCTCCTCGAGCCTGGTTTGACAGGTTTAGGAGGGCTATGGTAGGCATGGGATATCGGCAGACCAATGCAGATCATACAGTGTTCTATAGGAGACATAGAGTCCACATTACAATGCTTGCGGTGTATGTGAATGATATGATTATCACTGGAGATGATGAGGGTGAGATTGCTTGGCTAAAAGAGAGATTGGGTAAGGAGTTTGAGGTGAAAGATTTGGGACAGCTTAGATATTTCCTTGGAATTGAGATAGCTCGTGGTGCAGAGGGGATAGTTCTCTCCCAGAGGAAATATGTGCTAGATTTGCTTACAGAGACAGGTATGCTAGGGTGCAGGCCTGTGGTTACTCCCATTGATCAGAAGGCAAAGCTGAGTGCCGAGGCAGGAGAGCTAGTTGACAAGGAGAGGTACCAGAGGTTAGTAGGTCGCTTGATCTACTTGAGTCACACTCGCCCCGACATCTCTTTTGCGGTGAGTGTGGTGAGTCGCTACATGCATAGCCCTAGGAAAGGTCACTTGGATGCCGTGTACCAGGTCTTGAGGTACCTGAAGAGTGCACCAGGGAAGGGGTTGATCTTCCGGAAGAACGGGCATTTGAAAATTGAGGGCTACTGTGATTCAGACTGGGCTAGTTGCGCCGATGATAGAAAATCCACGTCTGGATATTGCATTTTTGTGGGACAAAATTTGGTTTCCTGGAAGAGTAAGAAGCAGTCGGTAGTTGCTAGGTCCACAGCCGAGGTAGAGTACAGGGCCATGGCATTGGGCGTAGCGGAATTGGTGTGGTTGAGAGCTTTGCTGGTAGAGCTCAAGATGGACCAAGGGGGCAAAATGAAGCTGTGGTGCGACAGCAAGTCGGCCATTAGCATTGCCAATAACCCTGTGCAGCATGATCGGACCAAGCACGTGGAGATCGATAGGTTCTTCATCAAGGAGAAATTGGACAGCGGACTACTTAAGTTGGGATATGTAGCTACTAGTGAGCAAGTAGCTGACTATCTCACTAAAGGGCTTAGTTCGTTAGATTTGTCGAGATTTTGTGACAAGATGGGCCTAGTGGATATCTTTCGTCCATAGGCTCATCTTGAGGGAGAGTGTTGGTATTTGTTATAAGTTTAGGGGCCTATTTGTGAAATAGGAATATAGAGTAAATGTAGGGACTATAACGAATGATGTAAGGCCTATATATACCCCAAGGGTCAATCAATAAAATTGAACTTTTTGGCTAATTTTCTAGTATTGTAAAAGGTAATAATTTCAGCACTAAAGTTTGTCACATTAATAGTAAATATACCAAGCATTAGATATTACATCTGGGCACAAATATTAGTAAATCCTTCTATTAGAAATTTTTAGGAGATATACCAGGTTAATTGGTATACAAAGGAGACAATAAAAATAGCACAGACGCAGATTAGAAAATTTTCCTTTACCTTGTATGGAATTTCATCTTAGATTGTCAAGTGATATTTTCTTCGCTGGCCAACATGATTCTTGTTCACTGCATGTTGTCAAAAAAATTTGGTAAGGTGAAGATATTATGTGAAAGCAACTCTGGAAAAAATGAATAAATTATTGCAAGTGCAAAACATTTGGGCAAGTCAAAGTATAGATATGAAATAGTTACACTAAGCATAACCAAATTTGTCCCCTATTCTTACCAGCAAACAACCAGAAGAAAAAAATATATATGGGAGGGGGAGGGGAAGAAACCAAGCAAATCGAAATCCTATTTACTGGTAAGTACAAGCACCAACAACAGTCATATATTAAATCGAGGATAACATCGAAAACAGAACAGCACGCCGCAATAGCAAAATCTGCATACCCTGAGACATATCAGTAGACATAGGGCTCAATGGATGAAGGAAAATTAGGTGATACAGATCAATGAACATAGGACTCAATGACTGTAGGAAATTAGGTTTCATCCTCGATAGAAAGGGGAGGGTAAGAGAAAAGTGTCAGGGGGGAAAAGATAGACAATTGAAGACAGAAATAACGGAGGAGGAGGAAGCAATTGGTTTTGCATTTTTGCGAAAGATGAATATTTTAGGAGCTCAATTAGTTGACTTGCTGTTGTTTATCTTTTTAGAAATTGAAAGAATTCAGCCTGGTGCTTCCTTCATTTATGGAAATACTAAATTGAGCATATGAAAGGGAAAATCTGAAATGGATTGATTGCTCAGTACTTCTCAAATTTATTATTCTCTTTTGTGTTTTTTTTGGGTGGCATAATAGGAATTCGTCAACTGTGATTTAGAGGAGGAATAAAGCATGATCTGCATGAAAATTTATCAAATTAAGAAGGAGAAGGAACAATTCATTAATATTCTTGGGTTAGTGTTGCCTGTTCTGACGATTTCAAAGCTGTAGCTTGAGGAGAAACCAGGAATCGAAGCTGTGCTAACTACAGTTCCTGAGGAGAATACAGAGTTGGCAAACCGGACAAATCCTAAAATATTACTGAGCAAGAACTAAACCTTTGTCGGAGGGCAGAAATTTTCGTACCCGAGGTTGCATATGAGGAGGGAAGACGAAAGGATGGCAGTAAGGAAACCTGGAAAAATAAAAATAAAGATTATCAGTACCGAAATTCAGGAACAGCTGGAGGAAAAACTTATAGGCGTGCAATTCAAATAGGGGGGAACTGAGCAGAAGGGACAATTGTTTTTGCTGCCAATTAGCAGACTGGTTGGTAAAAATACATAAAATTTAAAGGATGCATACCAAGGGGAAGAACCGAAGGTAGAAGAGGCGAGAAGGGCCAGGAACAGTGGGAAACCTGCAGACTGCGCGGAGTAGCGAGAGATGACAATGAGGGTTACCGAACAAACCACGGGAGAACAGCAAGAGCAGGATTGGGAAAACGAAAACCAATACTGAAAAAAGAGAAATAGGCCCTGAGAGCGGGAAGACGAACACGTTGCGGAGAGACGACTACGGGGCACTCGCGGAGAAGGAGAAACTGACAGCTGGGTCCCGATGCCGATGCGAATCCGACGGAGGGGAGTGTGATTTGAGCGGGTTTAGGGTTAAATCCCGTGAGGCGTTTTGATTTTTTTTCTCCTGGGGCAAAAGCGCATCGGTCAGGAAGGGTTAACGGAGGGTTGTTTAGGTGACAAGGGATGAGTTAAGCCAAATTTTATTTGTGCCCTGGAATTCTAATATCGTGCATACAAAATGAATATTGAATGCATAAATTGTGAAAGCATGCAAATATTTAAGTACTTTAATTATGAATTTGGTCAGTATACTGTTCTTTTGTTTTCTTGTTTTAAGTTGAACGAAGCAGATTAATTAGAAGAAAAAAATGAGAAAGCTGAGGATACACCAAAGTTAAAAAATCAATGACGATCCATCCTAGTTGATTGTGCATTTTTTGGAATCAAATCTGCTGAAATTCCTAAGGATTTCAGGATCCTGAAATTTCAAATCTAACCATCTAAGAATTTTTATACACAAATCTCAAAGCAGACTGATTTTTATGCATGAATCTCAAAAAATATAGACGGTTGGATTGAGAATTTCATGATTCCTGAAATCTCTCCGCATTTTTTTTGTCTTTTTTTATTAGACACTTCGCACTTTGTTTCATCGAAGTTCAGTATGTGACATCTATTAAAGCATAACCAATATATCATAAATGAAATAATTTTTTCTGTAATTTGATAACTTATGCAGTTTTTATTTATCTCTCAAAATTCAAATTTATCTTATTTTAATTTGTATCACTTTTTCTTTTTTATCTCACGTAATTAGTCTCGTGTTAACTCTAGTTAAATTATTAAAATAATCCAACTTTGATTCTAATTGAGAACGTCAAAATGATCCTTGTCTCAATTAAATTATGAAAATGAGTTATTTCTCAACTAAAAATCGAATGTGCACTAGGGGTGAAAACGGTATGGATAACTGGATAATATCTAATATGTATTCGATTCGTGTTCAAAAAATTAAACGTAGACATCCGATATCTGAATATCCGTGTGGTAAGGATACTAATATAGTTTTACGTTTCAATTTTTCGTATCTGAATAGTAGATATATACTATATATTTTAATATATATTATGAAAAACAATATGTTATTCATCATTATAATTAGATAAATATTATGAACTTTATTATTTTTTAATATTTTTATATTTTTTTTAATAAATATCCGATCCGATCCGGATTTGTATCCGTATTCGTATTCGTTTGATATCTGTTCCGCATCCGTATAAAAAAAATATGAATATGATTTTGCCACTATCCGTTATGTTTTCACCCCAAATGTGCACCCATCAGTACTCTATTTGAATACATATGTCTAAATTTTAAAATCAAACTAGTTAACTTTGTTGCGGCTACGCCGCAACTATTATGTTGGACTTATTTTATACATGTTGGCATGTATGGATGACATTTTTTATCTTGTGAATGCTGGTGGATGAATTTTATTGGAAATTATCAGATGTTTATCTACAGTGTAGTAGTAATACAAATACCAGCACAAAGCTTAATTGATATGGAATGTTTGGAATGTAAATAGTGAAAAATATCGTAGAGTATCTATGCAATACTTTTGCCTTAGCCAAGTGCTAATGCCCAATTCACAGGATCTAACCCTATATATGCAAATAGTGTAGAACATGATTTAAATTTGACATGATTAAGTTACAACTATTTCCATTTAACTTTCTTTGTCTTAACTATTCATGCGAATGATGTAATAAATAGCTTCTCCTCTGAGCAAGAGGTAAAATGATGTGTTCATCTCCTAGAATGGCACGCCCTGCGTGCTTCACTTCGACTTCCAACCCTACATAAATGACCCATCCAGAGATGTAAATTGAAAAAGCAACAACATCTACTATGTTACATTGAACAATATGCGAATGTATATTTTTTGTTAGATGAAAAAAAAGCCAGGTAAAATTGAAACAACATATATTCAGTTACATTTCACAATTTGCGAATATTTTTTTTAGATTGATGTTAACAGATAATGCAACTGCAGGATTATGTACTAAACATAGAATAGAATGTGACAAATTCATTGTAAGAAATTGTTGTCATACCATCAAGTCAGGTTTCTTTCCTCACCGTCCTAATGCTATCAAAAGGCCATAAAAGCAGATAAGGAGACCAAGGTAGAAGTACATATTTAAAGAGCAATCATCACTTTCTTGGCCGTAGTTACTCCTGTACTCTAAGATATATGGAAATGCTTGAAATCTTAGAGGATATATGGAAATACTTGAAATTTTAGAGGATTTGTGAAGGTGTCAAGTTAGTGTCACCTCCAACCAAAATGTCAGATCGAAAGAGGGGCTGATCCACAGCTAGGTTTCGATTGACTAAGAAAAGGATATATGTAAATCAAAGCAAGAGCGCAACTTAGGCTTTCACTAAAACTGATGGGAGGCCCATTCTGCATTAAGGCTGCCTAGCTCCTAAACCCCTACTTCCCTGTTTTTTTCTGGGTGAATCTACACAGTTGCACGTCTTTACATCACCTCTCATCACATTTCATTTTTTTTTATTTTAAACTCTGACAAAAAATTTACCTCTAGGTGCATTAGTTTCAAAGAAATTCATTGGTGGAGTGAATGAATTCTCCGGATGTCAAACCTACAAATATTTTTTAGAAGATAAAGAATTATCATTAGCAGTGTAGTATTTTAAAAATGCAAGAGCAACATTTTATGCCCTAGAAGTGCTATTTTTTTTCCCTTTTTGTTTTTACCTCTGGTAGAAAGAAGTTGCCTGTAAGGTGCATATGTCTAAAAATGACAATAAGAGAAATTCAGTGCTGAAGAAAATGAATTTCTTAGATGTAAAACTTAAGAATAATGTCTGAAAAATTATAAGTATCATCAGTACAGTAGAAATTTAAACATGGAAAGCAAAATTTTATGAAGAAAAACTGCATTAGAACGTATGATCTAATTGCCATGAAGCCGACAAAGATCCTTCTAAAGTTCTCACTTGTCTGGTCCAATGTGAAACAAAAATAGAAGGAAGGTGAAAGCATACAAATATCGCTGATTTGTTCTACTATGCAATCTTTCTTGGTTGAGAGGAGGCTGCGTGAAAGACATTTCAATAGGACACATATGACACTATTAATTTCTCGGAAGTCAACAATTAAGAATTAAAAAAAAAGTGAGATAGTTTATTACTGTGAAGCCTATCGTGTCAGCAAAAATCCAAATTCCCAATTCTTTAAAAGCATATGAGCCAGTGAAGTGGATTTGGTAAACAGATGCTAGCTCAACCCCCTTCTTTATTTTTTTACCTAAAATTTAGATGAAGATACAACACTTGCAATATTACAAATGACAGTTTGTGGCAACCATATAATGCTTGGTTAGATGAATGATAATCTAGAATTGTAGTATAATATGAACGAACGATTACCTATAATTCCCTTAGTTAGAAAAATACAAATGGGTTATACCCATGAGACTAAGATGATTGAGGTTTTGGAGCAGATTTTTCAGCCATTGTGATATTTATTTGAACCCCCTCTGAAATTGTAGTCTGCAACAAAAAAAAAAGAATATTCAAAATGCATCAACTATTGAAGGTCTCATCTTATTAAAAAAAAAAAAAGGTATAGCATTGCGTAAATCTGCTAGAGAAAAAGAGTGAGAGAGCATACTGTTGCAAAAACCACAGACATAATGAGAAGCAAATGAATCTTCATAAGCCACTGATACTTATACCCTCCTCTCTTCTTCTTGATGCCCCCCACCTGAACATTCCAACCAAAGTAAAAAGGAAAACATTAATTATTTCATGATTTAAAAAAAAGTGCCAACTTGTAAGTCAATTGCTCATAATCACAACTGCTTGCATCTATTTCATGCATTTATTGGGCATTATCATTTAACTAAGGCAGAAAACTGAAATGTTTTTGCTTTGTTTTTCTTCCTTCTGATCCTTAATAAAACAAAAAAAAAAAAACAGCAGAGACCACCATCTTAGACATAAAGAAACAGTATTGAGACACTCAGCTGGAAGATGATTTACAAGAATGGACAAAAAATGAACAGAAATAGTAAAGAGAATTTCAGCATCAAACGTATAACTGAATATGGGCGATAAATCCTACATCTTCACATGTTGTATACCAAACCTCAAAAGTTTTTTTATTGGACAAAATTTGAATTGTCAACTTTATTGTGTTTTTATGTTTAGTATGAGTCCGCAACTTAGAAGACTCAGAAATCAAAGTGAACGTGAACAATTCAAATTGCATATCAATTGTTGCACCATCAGCGCGAAAGAGAATAATGCATTTGTGAACAACTGAACAAGACACATCATTAGACAATACCAGAAACAAAAAACAAATGCAAAGATGTCCTAGGGTAAAAAAGAGCCAACCTATCATGCCTATTCGAGCAAATAAATCAAATATGCATGTCTTTATCTGACTACATAATTGTTACAGTAGCTACTTACATCATCAGTATAGTTAAATAAAAACTACAACAACAAAAAAATGCAGAACACTTAGACAGTCTCCATTCTCCAATACTGAAGGTAAAAATAAAGTTTAACAGGAATTATATTTTTTTTATTGAAAATTCGTAGGCGGTTGTATTAATAAAAAAAAAAAATTAAATGATAGTTGTTAGATGATATTAAATAATGAGTCTTTGAAAGCATTCTGCTGTAAATAAATAATTAAATACACATAGAGTACGTGTATCATGTGGACACAAATTTGAACATTCTTGTTTGATTGTAATTAACAATAGCAGCGTAGTGATTGTTTTCACCTTGATTATACTACTCGATAGGATTGTGCGCTTGCAGTCCGACCCGATAGCATACTGAGTTTATAAATATTAAAAATAACCATCAACGCAAATCCGTCGATCAAATGTCTAAATAAATTAAGATGGAGTCACGCTATATAAATTTGTCTTCTAATAAATTTGTAACTTTTTAGAAGAAGTGGAGTAAATTTGTAAAGCAAAGAAGTTTTATGTAACTCCATATTACTACAATATAACAATAAATCATAAATTGAACATATTTTTTTCGGAACTAGCACTACAAATATTTAAAAGATCAATGCAAATTAATTGAAGAACATATAAAAATTTATTACACTTCTTAAAAAACAAAACAACATAACAGATTTAATAGCCCAATACAATAGTTGCGGCGTAGCCACAAAAGCTACTAGTTTAACTAGACAATGGAAGAATAGATCTATACATAATTTTTTTTTTATTTTTTAGACGGCTAAATCTGAAGTTGTTCGTTTGATATTAATACGAAAACCTAAAGAAAAACAAATATGGTAGCAGAGCTCTACATAAAATAAAAAGATGAGTTAAATAGCAAATAACTAAATACTATATGCTGAAAATAGCCTTTTTTTTATTAATAAGAAAAATAAAAAAAATATTGATAATGCAATAAGGTTTAAAAAAAAATATAGGAAAAATATTATGGTTTATAACGTTCAGGACACTGTAGCTTGATATTATAAATCATAACGTTCAGTTAATTTGATCGCTAATGATAATTAAAAAGAATAACAATGTAGCTAGACGTTATGAACCATAATGTCCAGCTATATTGTTTTTGTCTTTGGTTTTAATTGATGTTATGAGATTTTCTGACGAAAAAACAGTGTAACTGGATGTTATAATTCGTAATGTCCAGTTACGATATTTTCTTTTAACAATCATTAGCAATCAGAATAGATGTTATAATTTATAACGACCCCAGTTGTAAATAACATTTTTCTTATTTTTCGAAATTTCACGATAATGAGGATATATATTTTTTTTCTTTTCTGTTAATAAAAAATCGGAAAAATAGTAGCGCCATTAAAAGGCGTTACAATGTTCGGTAATAGTAAATCATTATTTTAAGGCCCAAGCAGGCCTAACAAAGACTCGGATCATGCTTGGAACTTGGAAGACTCCTCCCACAAAGGCACAAACTAGTGGTCTACAGGCGGGCCGGGCAGGGCCCCGCGGGCGCGGGCGTGTGCGGGCGCGGGCGGATGCGGGCGCGGGCGGATGCGGGCGCGGGCGTCACGGGCGCGGGCGCCGCGGCAAAAATTTCAAAACTCACGCCGCTGCCGCGTAATGCCCGCGCCCGCGGCATTATTTTTTTTTTTTTTTTTTTTTTTTTTTTTCGTTTTTTTTCTGCTTTTTTTTTTTCCCTGTTTTTTTTTTTTTTTTTTTCGGGGCGGGGGTGCCATGTGGATTGTGGGGGGGGGGGAGGGGGAATTTGAATTCAAATTCAAATTTTCGGAAAAAAAAAAAAAAAAAAAAAAAACAGGGGCGCGGGCGCTCGCGGGCGAGGAAAAAAAATAAGGTGCCCGGCCCGTTTAACGCCCGCGCCCGTGTGCCCGCGTGCCCGCGAGTGCCCGCGGCGCGGGCGCGGGCAGGGCACGCCCGCGCGGGCATTTTTAGAACACTAGCACAAACCACTTCTCGTGTTCCAGTCACAACCCCACTCCAGTCAATTCCAACCCTGCGCGAATCGACCTCCTCACCCATGTTGCCTTCCCGCCTAAGGCGCGGTTCCTCTCCGGATCCTCCCTCGAAGCGCCGCCGTCCCGGTTCCTCTCCGGATCCTACCCCGAAGTGCCCCCCGTACCGATTCCCGCTCCCGCTCCGACTCTCGTCACCGCCGCCGGTCTCCTTCTCGCTCCCCACCGTCCTCCCATTCCCCCCGCCGCGCCCCCGTTGTCTTCCCCTCCCATCACGACCACCCCGACCTCCCTGAAAAACTCCGCGTTCTTTGCGAGATCCTCTCCTCCCCCTCTCACTCCCTTCTTTCCCTCTTAGACAACACTGGCATCCGCGTCACCCAATCTGACGTCGAGACCGTCCTCCGCCTCTCCTACTCTCACCCTGGTCCTGCTCTCACCTTCTTTCGCTGGGCTGGGGAGCGCCACCTCGACCACATGCACTCTCCCTATGTATGGAACCTCGTTGTCGATATGCTCGGCAAAAACCTTCACTTTGACACCATGTGGGACACAGTATGCTCCATGCGTGACCTAAACCTTCTCTCGCTCGCCACCTTTGCTTCAATTTTTGCATCCCTTGCTGCTGATGGGCGTGCAGAGGAGGTGCTGGCGGCATTTCGTGTGCTGCCCTTGTATGGGATTACGAGAGACACTGTTGCATTGAATTCGCTTCTGGCTGCAATGTGCCGGGCTGGGCTGTTGAGAGATGCCCGTGCTGTGTTGCATGAATCAGTGATGGCTGGGGTGAGGCTGGATGTGGATTCCTTTGCTGTGTTGCTAGAAGGATGCGAGAACGAGAAAGATGCAAAGTTTGCTCAGAAGGTGTTTGATGACATGGTCACCACTATAGGTTGGTTGCACACTTGCTATGGATTGAATTTTGTGTACTTTATTTGTACTTGAGCACCATTTAGAATTGTTGGAATTGGTTAGACCCTTTCAAAAAAGTTTGTAGCTGCCTCTCCAAGCCTTGTAAGTTCCCTGTATGAATATGGCAAACATAGGTGACAGAATACAATTACAATTTTGTGAAAGAATTTAAAGACTCTTAAGTAACTGTAGTCCAATTACTGCTGGCTAAATTGGCGTTCTTCATCCAAGACATGCATACCAGGGTCATTAACTCATTATAGATCAAGACAATTTTTCATTTCCTGCCTTTTTTTATTTTGGAAGAACATACAACTAAGCTATCACATTATGGTTCATGCTTCACAGATATTGATATTCAGCAAGTAATGCAGCTTTTTTTTAAGAAGTTGTCTTTTGACCCTGAAATTGTAGCATTTGGTTCACTTAGGTCAATAAACTTTCTTTTGAGGTTTAGTCAAGCCCTAAAGTACTGCACTTGGTAAATTTGGACTGTCTTTTAATTAAAGAGAGGAAGTGGCTCTGCATCATCACCTGAGGGCCCGTCGGTGCCATGTCAGCATCATATGTGTGCCACATAATACCTGTTGAGTACCACGTCCACTCTCTTAATTTCGAAGGAGGGCCTTGATTGAGTCCAATGCAATAGTTTAAAATTTATGGGGCCAATTGAACTGAAAGTTTTAAGAACCTGAAGGAACGAAGTCCAATTGTTCAGTTGGGATTGAAAATTGGAATTTCTGTTTTTCTTTTTTTCCACCAAAGATGATTTTTTTAGTATATTTTCTGAAATCCTTCTATCACAAGAAAATTGGATTTTTTTTTTTTTGTTTTTCTTTTTTCCCACCAAAATGTGATTCGTTTTTTTTTTAATATTTTCTGAAAATCCTTGCATCACCGGCTTTATGCTACAACAATATCCTTTTCTATGTCAGTCGTATTTGTGTTCAACTATTCATATCTGAAAATATTATATTGCAACTCCTATCTGTTTAATGTCCAATCTGTACTCTTTTCTAGGTCTAACCATATCTTGAGTTATAAATGAGAAAAGCTATGGGTACAAGTACGGTTTGACCCTTACCCAATGCATATTCATGTTCTAATCACTTTCCTGTTGGGCCTTTTATTTGTTGTCCCTAGGGATGTGGCCTGAATAATTGGAGGCCTATCAAAATAATTCAAAGGAAGGAAGCTTTTTAGTTGTTTGTCCAAATCAACAGATAATATTAACCATCAACTGTATCTCAAATTTCAACTAGGATTGCTATGTAATTGAAGTTACTGACCAGAAGCTATGTTTTGATCTAGGATGGAATCCAGTTCACAGGCCAGCATATGACTCATTCCTTGTGACCCTTCTCTCCTCCCCTGATGATGGTTTTCTTAAGGCAATGAGGTACTTAGAAGACTTGCGTCGCCACGGATGCTCATCGAGCCCCAAATTATTTCGTGCTGCACTCCAGTTGTGCTATGATAAGTCTGACATTCACGGCGCGAGTGCCTTATGGGAAGACTACATTGAATGTGGCCTGTGCCCCCCTGACACTGCCATGTATAATTACATCATTGCATTATTTTGCAAGGACAGACGGCCAGAAAAGGCGTTGCAGTATTTTGATGAGATGGTGTTGCATGGTGCATACCCCGATGCAGACACTCACAATATGTTGTTCCAGGCAAGATTATAGTCCATACTGGTCAGTTAAATTCAAAATTGAAAGTGCATACACCACTACTACTAAATTTGACTGGCATGTGAGATTTTGTCCTATGGCAGAATTCACAAGCAGAAGAAACTCATATAAATCCATAAATAGAACTAAACTAAAATTAGTTCACTCACTGAAACTTACCATTAATGATAGTGAAAAAAGGCTACAATTTACCAACATGGGATGCTAATAATGTGATGAATCCTTTGAACTTCCAGATGCTTTTGAGAGAAAGGAAGGTAAGCGAGGCCATGGCAGTTTTAAATGAGATGCTAAATAATGAGTGCTTCCCCACGCATACAAACTGTCTCTTGGCTTTCGATACAAAAGATCTGGAGCTGTGTATCAAGCTGTGGCAATGCATGTTGAAACATGGTATTCACCCATTGGAGGAGGCTGGGAACTTGTTGGTTTCCATGTTGGATGGACTTGAACTGTTGCCCGAGGCATGTAAATATGCAGAGGATTTGATTGATAATGGAGTCAAGCTGAGCTCTACCAACCTTGAAAAGTTGAAGAGGAACTTAAAGAGACTTCCCAAAGATAAGATCCGTGATCATTTCATATTGAGATGGAAACAACACTTGGTAGTCTAAATAACTAGGATAAACAACCTAGTATAAACAACGCTTGATCATTTCATATATGAACTGATTTTAATATAAACTAATCAATACTAATAAAATTTATGCATGTCAGAAGTTAATAACATAAACAAAATCAAGCACAATTCGGTTTGTATCATTGAAATAGCGGTACCTAATGTACCAGTACAGATCATATTATGTAACAGACTGGTACTAGGTAACAGATCGTTGAATGCATATACTGATGATAGTTTTCATTTTTATTTAAAAATATAAACTTTGAAAAGGAAATAGAAATACACATACATGAACCCAGCACAGTCATAATCATATCCAAGTGTCAGATTTTTACACAGAAAATATAAATTAAAAAGAAATTAGACAATTTGAGCCCTTCAAATTCTGTATATCTGAAGAAAGAAATTAATCGTTTAAGGAATAAAAAGCAAACCTCGCTCTTACGAGATTGCATTTGGTCAAATTATGCCGCTCCAAATCTCTGGCCAAAGAAGTCAGACTTCTTCACACCTTTTGGTGCAGATGGATTCAAGAAATATGGGTGCCAACGTACCTACAATATCATAATCCAAATGTTATTAAATGTAGCAAGTGCTTAATCAACATTTTCTAAATGAATGACGGAGAGAGACAGAAGAACCTTAAAATCAAAGGAGTCTTTGGATTGTTCAATAGCCTTGTCGAGGTTTGTCTTCCCAACAAAGCACCAGGGACAAACAGTGTCGGAGTTCTTGAATCAGCCAATTTTCTTACGAACTAGATGAAAAACTTCAATTCAATTTTAATTAGCAAGACATCAATTTAAATAGAGAGAATTAGGCACCTGGAGTCTCGCTGGATTTTATTTTTAATAACGAAGACTTGATTTTCAACACTTAAGCAATAACAGAATCGAAGTGGAAGAGAGAGGGAGCAAACTAACCTGATAGAAGAGCAACGCAGATCGGTTTTGAGGGAGTGAGAAATGGAAGAGAGTGACAGAGCCATGGCGATCGAGAGAGAGCGACAAAGAGAAATGGAAGAGATGGAGTGAGACAGAGAGAGCGAAAGAGAGGAGAGGAGCGGCGCAGATATTTTATCTCAAAGTATAAAAGTATAAACCCTAGAGTCCTGGTGGTTGTATTAACGTACAAGCCCAACGGGCTGCCTGTGGGCTTTGACTTAAGTCCAGACCTGACCTGGCCCGTCTTTAGATCCGGCCTGACCTGGCCCATCACAGCACCGGGCCGACCGGGTAAAGGACAGGCCAGGCGGGTATGACCGGGCCTCCGGACCAATTGGGCTTTTTTGCCATCCCTATTCACAACTAACAATCGATATTTAACTATCTAAGGCCCGGTACATGAGAGAGCAACGGGATAGTACCTAGAATTAATGGGACTGTATTGAGAGAGATAAGCTTGATTTCGACCTTTGGCAAGGTAGCTGACTCCAACCGCCGAAAGCACTCCTTACTCTTAATTAGTATCAGCGATGGCAAGTTGCATCACATTCCGAGAGGGAGGAGCACCCGGGAAAGGCATTTTCTCCTTTTAACGGCAGCATACAGAGGAGGAGAGCAAGAGGGAGAAGAAGAGGACTGCGCTAATAGCAGACAGTGTGTTGATGTGGGCTGGTGGGATCCATATCGGGCAGACTAGGCCGCTGAATTTCGTCCCGGATTGCGGACCTCTTATGGGCCGAAAATCTTCCATCGGCCCATGTTCGTTACGTTCCTCCCCGGCTGTGTAGCCTGTGTTAGTTTTTGACATTTCTCACTTTTGAGGACAGCGGAGTAATTACCCAGCTGAACGGAACGCGTATCCTTGCATTGAAATTGGATCTGCTGCTGTGTAGCCTGTCTGTACGGTGACTGTACCAGTAGGTGTGCGCACTTGAAAATTTGCCTCCAAAACCCCTAATTCCGTGCCAGTAACTAACATATTATGTGCACCTCTTTGTGTCCCCATTGCAGTAGCTTTGCTCAGCCCTCCTGATTTTGTACCAGTACCGGTACCGGCATTATTACTAATACCAGTCCTGTTGTTTTCCACCTGTGGTTTCTGCCTTCTGCCATTAAACCCTGGCACTTCTTGAAATACAAGAAGCACAAAATTGGTTTTTGGTTTTTCAGACTAGTTTTCTCATATTCTGATTTTAGATACATAAGTTTGTCTGATAATGGACAATTTTTATTGATATTTCATTTTCCCTTATGTTATTAATTTGGTATAGTTAGATTATATTTTTTTTGTTATAGTTTAAAGTTATCTCATTTCTTTTATTGGGGAGAAATAGTGTGATTTTAGTGAGATTTGGACAGAAATTAATGCAAACTTTGTCTTCTAGTTTTAATGCTCTGGGCCTACTCACACAATAAATCTCAATTTCATTCTTATAGCTGGTTCCAAAATATCTATAAATAGAACCAACTAGCAGGTAACAAGTAGGCACATCTAAGAATTCCAATAGCATTCACAAATCTGTCAAAGAATGAAACTAGGCTGTTTTGAATACTTGTTTGTTGATCTTAACTTTAATTTTTAATTAGGAATTAGACTGTTTTGAATACTTGTTTGTTGATCACAAAAAAAATTTAGCTTTATTTTAGTTTAAGTTTTACTTTATACTTTAATAGTTTATTTGTGTGTTATGCAATAATATTTGTTTTCTGCTATGTGGCATAAATTGTGTGTTGTTTAGAAAAGCTCTCTTTCACATCCAGTGGAAGCACAATTTTTAAATTCTTTGCAAGCAGTTTCTGACGCACAGGGTGAAAATTTTTTAGTGCTGGAACATTGAAATCATTACAAATTAAGTTATTTGTCTGTTCAGGTTAATAATTTGTAGCACCTTTAATTTAATTATCGTATGAACTATTTTATTATCATTTCGTTTATTTGTAATTTTTAATTGTATGAACTTGTTTATTATCATATTTATTTTTATAATTTACTAATTATCATCATGTTTATATAAACTTTAGAGGTAAGTTTTATTTGCATTGTTTTTGAACTTGTTCTTCATCATGTTCGTAAAATTAAGTTGAATTAGTGTTCAAACTTTATCTAATTTATTGCCTCTTCCGTTAAAACTCATTTTAAATTTATAAAGTTGTAATTTTACCTTGAGGGTTCCAATGCAACCAAATTTCTATGCTCTTATTTACACCCAATCATTTATTTTCATTTTCAAAGTCCGAACAATCGATCCGAACAGATCAACATGATCTTCATAATAAAATATACTTGGAGACCAAATTTTATATTTTTTAGAATTTTTTTACTATTTTTTAAGATAGGTAAAAAATAACTTTATCGGATGATCCAGAATCTCCTTAAAACAATGATTTTATACCTATCTTAAAAAATAGTAAAAAAAAAATATAAAAAATATAAAATTTGGTCTCCAAGCATATTTTATTATGAAGATCATGTTGAGCAGTTCGGATCGAACATTTGGACTTTGAAAATGAAAATAAATGAGACAAAAGATTGGATGCAAATGAGAGCATATAATTTTGGATGCATTGCAAGCCTCCTCTTTTACCTTATATATAAAAGTTAAAAAATATGTAGAGCATATGTAAGAGAAAAGTTTAATCTTCTAATTAGTTAGTTCGGAAAGCTAATAATTACAACTGCACATATACATATCTAACATCTATTTAATTTAGAAGCAACGAGCAGTGGTATGGGTTTGACAAACCATTTACACAAGCATAAAACAAGTAATTAAGTGATAAAAAAAATTAGCACTGAGTTATTCAACATTTATTTCTCAACATTCAAAATAAATGCAGGTGATTATGATAAATAATGTATATTTTATTCTCATTTTTCAACCATTACACATCAGGATACTAAGAAAGCATATTGGTCCAAGAAATCCATGGGACAAACTAAAACCCCAAATCAATAGAAATTCTAAATTAAAGTTAGAATTGAAGCTGTAAATCAAACTTAAATAAAAATATAGTTTACACTTTTTTTTTCCAGAAAATATAATTCAGTTAAACAACAAAACTTAAATCTAACAACCCTTAAACAACGTGACTTAAAAATCAAATAAACAGACAATTCATATCAAATTCTTTTTGCTGCTAACTTGATCAACCTCTTACTAATTCTTCTCTTTAGCCGTCTCTCAGCACTGAAACAAAGTTTGTTATATACAAACATGATCAAATTGATTAAGTTAATTTTCAAAAAGGAAAGAAGTTTCAACAATAATCTTTAAAATTCTAAAGTCAACTTGATTTTCATCTCAAGAAAGATTCATCAACAAACTATTCATGTAATTGACTGATACATAATTATGCAATAAATTTTTAAATTAATCACATTTAAAAAAAATGATCAAAACATAATTTATTTTTCACGGCAACACGTGGCAGACACTTACTAGTATAAACAAAATTTCTGTCACTATTTACTATTGCCATATTGTCAAATATACAGGTCAAAGGTCAACATTTAATATTTGACCTTTATTATTCCGGCATTTTTTTCCATAACCAATAAATAAAATAAAATAATATTAATAACTAATATTTTAAAAAAATTTCACTCATAACCAAACCGCCTCCCGGAGGAGCAGTTTACCCTTCATACCAAACCGCCCCACTGTGGGGCGGTTTACTATTCATACCAAACCACCGGGGGGCGGGTTGCTACGTATTTTTTTTTTTTTTAATGTTTCAATCTAAATAATGAAAAATTTCAATTTTTGTACTAAAATTAGGTCGTGACTTAAAATATTCCTTGTTTGGTTAGAGTTGATACACTAAAATTTTGCGGTAGTTTTCAGTCTAAGTTATAACGAGTTAGTTTTCGCGATTTCAATTAATATTCTTAACTAGAAAGAACTCTCGCGTTGCTTTGGCAAAAATGTTGAATACAAATTTTTTTTACCTAAACTTGTTAGCCATAGCAAAATATGTTTCGTTGATACTTAGCAAAATAAATTGCATACTTGCATTTGCATAGGCATAATACAAAAAGTGTGTATAATACAAACTTTACAATAAAAGGCTGTTAAGATTGGCTTATAAGACCCCTAGCAACAACTACTAGGTTTTCAAAAAAAGATAAATACAAAGAGCAAAGAGCAAAGGAGGAAGCATAATGCTTTTGATTTGCATATGCACAAATGATGTAATCATTTACACAAGTGATTACAGAAGTATTACACAAGTAACATTCGCTATCTAACCCGACTGGTGGTAGAAAAGTATTATAGAAGTAATTAGCTAAAGAAAAAAAAGAAGTCCAAATACTGGCATAAAAAAAACAAATAATAAACAATCAATTAGAAGAATAAGTCTTTTCTCAAGATTGATATAAAAAACTAAAAATTAACACATGGGTCTAATGGTTTCATGCACCGAGTAAATTGACCATATCCAGAGTACTCCTTGGAAAGCTCGAATACTTTTAGGTTATCATATAATTTATTGAGCCTGATTTGTGTACCTGTTTGGCTTGAGACATCCCTACAAAATCTGCAAGCAATGAAATGACATCCTTATAAAATCTGCAAGCAATGAGCCTGATTTGTGTACTGGTTCAATACTTTTAGGTTATCTTGTTTGTTGTATAGCCTGATTTGCATACCTATGGTGAAAACATATATGCACTTTATTTGCTATGGTAATTAAAGAGAGTTAGAGCATTTGGATATAATTCCAGCTAGCTGGTCAAAACTAAACAACATGTGGGATTAGTGTGTGATGACTGATTAAATTTTGGAAAACCAAAGCTAATTTCTTTAGTGTGGGCCTGAATAAGAGATAAATTATAATTTGCAGTACTTGATCTTAATTGCTTTATCAGATCGAACTGTTTTATTATTGACTTTAGTAGTACTTGATCTTAAGCTGGTATACCCTATCTCAGAGTTATTTGTGTTATAAAAAAAAAAGATTCCCTTGTATCAAAGACCATATTGTCCCTCATATGATTTGGTACATAATATGAGTGATGCAAATAATTAGTTTTGTCTTTTTTAAAATATTCTTAATCCGCAGACAAAAAATACTTTAAGCCACGATCTAACTTTAATACAAAAATTGAACATTTTTCATTATTTAGATTGAAACATTCAAATCCTAATATATATATATATATATTACTGTAGCAACCCGCCCCTCCGGGAGACGGTTTGGTATGAATAGTAAACCGCCCCACGGTGGGACGGTTTGGTATGAAGGGTAAACCGCCCCCCCTAGAGGGCGGTTTGGTTATAAGTGAAATTTTTTTGAAATATTGGTTATTAATATTATTTTATTTTATTTATTGGTTATGGAAAAAATTGCCGATTTATTATTCTAAGCCAAAGGGAGTAGTTTTAGGTCAAAATGTCAAATAAACAAATAAAAGAACAGTCAAAGTCAGGCAGAATTACGATTTACTAATGAATAAAGATTCTTTTAAACCCCCAAAATGGCTTTTCATATTCTTTACTGATTATGATTTCGCAATGAAAAGATACCAACTATACCAAGTGCTAGTACAGAGCCACTACACATCAATCAGAGTTTTAGACTGGAACATACCATACCAGTAGCCAGTTAGAAATTTTCCCGACCTCAAACCCAGATCTGTGCATCTTTTGATACTGTACCAGTACATAGAAACAAAAAGGTTTGTGTTACATACCACAGAGTAGGATTTTTTTCTATGACCAGATGACCTGAGATAATTAGAATCATCGGTTATCATAGGTGACTTTGATGAACCCGTCTGTTTCTCCTCTTTTACTTTGTTGAAAATGCCAGTATCCCTCAGTTGCAGAGGGGTCTTTATCCCATTCCCCAAATTTCGGTAATGCCGATCCAGCCTCCAACTGTAAGAAAAAAAAAAAACCATAGAATGGTAAATTGAGGCAGATACTTAAGTTGATGCTTGATTGTACGGATAGCTTTTTTGTATTTAAATCAGGAATCACTGCAATACTCAAGAAAATTAGGGCTTTATTGGATGGAATAACAATAGATAATGATAAAATGATGGTGATAGTGATGACAATACTATAAGCCGATAATAAATGTTAAAATTATTTAAGACGGTGAATTATTGGTATAAAGTTGGGAAAATTCTGAGAAACATGTCATAACCAAAGATTATTTTAAATTTGCTAAAGAAAGGAAGGACACTATACAGAGAATGTGCGGGATAGTAGATATATAATACAGAGAATGTGCAGAATGTGTAAGTATAAATACTTTACGAAATAAATATAAATACATTGGGTGCAGAATAAGGGTGCAATTATCAATCAAAGTATAATTATGATAATCCAATCCTAATTTTTGGGCATAGTCTTTCAATGATATCAAATAAGATCTGAAAAAAGAAATTAAAAGAAACAATTTTACTAATACCTCCGCAAAATTTGAAGTCACTTCATGTTCCACCTGGGTTGTTGACTCCTCTTTTGGAAAAAACCACCTGCTTAAAATAACCACAATCATTTAAAAGATAAAAATAAGCAGCTATATTTATTAGCAGCAAATCATGTAAGCAGGTATCTCCATGTTGCTAGCACAGGATGAAAAAAAATAAAATATGATAGTAGAACCAACAAAGCGTTCTCAGAGCTTAAGATCATGATGCATCACTACAAAAATTATTTAAAATTATTTGCCAAAGATAGGAAAGGAGAAAAGAAAAAAAAGTAAAAAGTTCTTGTTAAGTCTACAAAGTAGATACCTGGTAGTGCTTATTGATTTTGAATGACACGGCTTCCAGCTTTTGAAAGGATCAAATTTTGGGCAATGAACAACATTCAGCTTCTCAAGTAAAGGAAGTTTTGGTAACCCCTCCACTAAAAGAAGCTCGTTACAGTGTCTAATTTCCAGTTCCTTTAATGCAGGGAGATCTTTAGGCAACTCAAGTGACATTATTTTTTTAAAGCCATCAATCCTTAATGACTTGAGTAAAGGAAAATCCGGGAGGTAAGGTAGTTTCACACAGCAATAAAGAGACAAATTCAGAAGGGAAGAAAAAAAAGGTACGCTCTTCAACATGGGGCACCTACTTATGGAAAGAGTGTGAAGGCAGGGAAAATCACAATCACTTGTCTCAAATAGTTCTTCCAAATCATACATCTCCCACAGATTCAGTGTTTCTAAGGATGGAAACTTGGGAGTATTATTCGAAACAAATTGGCTATCTGTGTTCTCCAACCTTACCAGATGGTACAACTTTTGCACACTGAGATGCCTTAGAGATGGCAAGCCACCAAGTGCTGGAAACTGGCTACAGTTCAGGCATTTATCCAGAATAATTGAGACTAATTTTGAAAATGAAGGATCTCCCATCCAAGTTGGAAACAAATTGCCTCTGTAGTTCCTAATAATCAGCTCCCCAATGTTTGGGTTTGGTTTCAGATTTTTCAAAACCTCTTCAGAAATTGTAACACTTTCTTCAGATTCTATACATGTTCTATTATCATTCCAGTGCAGCCACAAGGTATTAAGATGCACTTTATTATGCAAAGCAGCCTCTTGAGCATCTAAACCATATGTAATATTCTCAAGCCCTGCAATCTGAAGACAACTACTAAGACAGTTCAAATCCTTTAACTCTCGGATGCTGCAATATGGCATTTCACAACCTACACAAAAGACTGCTAATGACTGGAGATTTGTCAGCTGCCCAATACCAATCATCATTTTCACACAACCTGATTTTTTGCTCACATCAAGGTGGCGAAGGTTCGTTAGTTCCATCATACTTTCAGGTAATTCAACCAAGTGTTGGCAATCTTTGGCCTCTAGAGTCTGGAGACTAACCAAGCTACATAATTCTCTTGGTATGCTCCTGATTTTTGTGTTATTGACTCCCAAGTACCTCAGTTGTTTTAACATCCCAACTGAGCTTGGCAACTCCACAATATCAGTACAACTTAAATCCAATGTTCTTAAGTTTATGCATTTTGTGAATAGATCACTTAAACTGGTAATATCCAGAATAGAAATGTTTATCCTTGTTTGTAATCTAGTGAGGAGCAAGAAAGATTGCAAATCTGAAGCTTCTTTTATCAGAGGTTTCATCTTGTCGATTTGGATCACTGAGGGGTCGAGGGAGAAATGAAAGCAATTTTCAAGTATCCTCTCTACAGCATCTTCAGTTGAAGCGGATTCATTTCTGGAGAAGTGAGTTGCCAGAGCACGAATAAGATCATGCATGATATATTTATCTTCTTCTACATCATGGAGAGGTGAGTGCTGAAAGAACCCTCTCAACAGCAACTCATCAAAATTCTGAAGACCAACCTCTTCAGGTTGTCTTCCTTCCACAGAGACAATGAAACCTTGTGACATCCACATACAAACAATCTGCTGTTTTGCAAAGACATGATCCTTTGGAAACGAGGAACAATAATGAAGGCACTTCTTTAGGTTATCTGGCAATGTTTCATAACACACTCTTAGAATTGGCAATGTATCCCCATCAAACCCATCCATATTCAACAGATCATTTTTCAAAATTTCAACCCAAGATTCTACATTTTTTAAGCACACAAGGAGTCCAGCGACAACCTTTATATAGAGGGGGTTGTGCTGGCACTTTGAAACTAGTTTCTTGCCAGTCTGTACTAAATCAGTATTGGCATTTGTATTAAGACCAGTGAATATATGTTGCCAGAAAAGTTTCCAGCAGTAATAATCAGATAAAGGACCCAAAGGATAAGTTTGCATTGCACCCATGACCTCAGCTACATCCTTGCTCTTAGTAGTGACCAGTAGTATGCTTCCTCTAGTACTATGGTTTAATATGGTCACTATTCTATCCCAAAATAATGGGTTTTCATTATCAGCATCATCCAATACAACAAAAACTTTTGTACCTGACAATTCATCTATCAGCAATTCCTCAAGTAAATCTGCCTCTGTCATTGGACAAGAAGAGCTCGTAACAGACTCAAAGAGTTTCTTTATTAGTCTTGTCTCATCAGACTTCTCAGGCATAGTAATGAACATACGAGCATCAAAGGAATCTAATATTCTTTCTTCACTGTAAATAAGATAAGCTAAACTGGTCTTGCCAATACCGCTCTCACCAACCATGCAGACTACAGTGAGATTGTTTCTGTTGAAATCATCTGACAACAGGAATCCGATGATCGAGTTCTTTTCATTCTCCCTACCATAAACTGGTGAATCACCAACAGGGGAACTCCTTTGGAATGACTCCATTGTTTCATCAAGCTTAAAGGGGAAAAAATAAGTAGAATTAAGTAGAGTAACAATGATTGTACGAAGAAAACACACAAAAAAAACACTCAAAGTTACTAATGCTAGCACTGCAATGTTACTGTGTGCTATCACAAAGAATCAATTAATTTACACAGAAAAATGACTTTTTGTTGTTGTAATTGGATTTTGGTACTCAATCTAGTCTAGTCTAGTGCAGTAGAGTAAAAATGCAAAATGTTTTGCAGATGATTATATAGCTGTCTATTGTTTCATCCAGCTTAAAGGGGGAAAAATAAGTAGAATTAAGTAGAGTAACAATAATTGTCTGAAGAAAACACACAAAAAAAACACTCAAAGTTACTAATGCTAGCACTGCAATGTTCCCGTGTGCTATCACAAAGAATCAATTAATTTACACAGAAAAACTTTTTGTTGTTGTAATTGGATTTTGGTACTCAAATCTATTCTAGTCTAGTGCAGCAGAGTAAAATGTAAAATGTTTTGCAGACAATTATATAGCTTATACCAATACCAAAATTTGTTCAACAGTATCCAACAACATTAACAAGGCAGTATGTTTATCAGGATTCTGCTTTTCTAATCTTGGAAAAAGGGAAAGAAAACAATTTAATAGCAAAGCTGAAAAGGCTACAGTGTGCATATATCTTCCAGTTCTGAAGCCCTGCATTTTTGCACCACTCCTCCAAAGAAGGACAGTGGGTGAGGCAAAGACATTAAAACAAATGACCACTACTGTTCTTATTCCCATATATACTGATGAAAAAGCTGATTTCTATGGTAACAAAGAAGGATGCCCTTTTTCAGTCTAGTAAAAACAACATCTGATAAAAGTAAATAGAGTAGGAGATGTGAATGCATACAGATATCTTCATGGGCATAGTTAACCGAAAATCTGACGGCTCAGACGAATTATGGTGATGAGACGGCCCCTTCTTATTATGATTAGATGCCATGGTAGAGAAAAGATCAATACTTTCAGGACTTCTATTGGGATTGCCGATCCTACATCAGAAAGATAGGGATTATATGATTTCAGTTGTTCTAGTTGAAAAGAAAAATAAACATTAAAATCAATTAGAAAAGAAAACTAACAATTCATCTGAGTAATAAATTACAGAAATAAGCTTACAGTTATAGATATGAAGTTGAGTTGCAACTCTCATTATAAAGGCACTAGTTATTAGATGAGTTAAAGTAATAGTTGCTCATTATAAACGCACTAACATACAGAATCACTAATCAGGTTTTAAGAGCTAAGTTATTCAAAAATTCACAATTTAAATTTCATCAAAATTATCCATGCAGCTACCATCCCGACCATCTTTCAACATAATATCAGTTTAATATCTATGAAGAAAACATGGAAAAAGAAAAAGAATGTTCTAACAGGGAAAAAAAAAATTGTTGTCAACACCTTTTTGCCAGTCCCACTACACAACCCCCATAAAAAAAAGACCCATTTCCTAAATTACCCTCCATAGCCTTTTTACTATTTCTTTCACTGCTATAATATCTACATTGACAAAACCAGGATTTTTCCCCTTTTGTGGAAGAGTTCAATGAAGGAGTTATGATTATTGGTTAATCACCTCTCATATATGGTGGGGCCATCATACTCGCCCACTTCAAGCTTGAAGCTGCTCGGTATCTCTCTCTTTGCTCTTAGCCATACATACTCTCCATCTTCACTAGGCACACTCGTACCATCTCACATAAAAAAAGAAGTACAATTCAGCAAAAATATTAATGCAATAGCTTCGGCATTACCATAGTTTGGTGCAAATTTGTCAATCAAACACAAAAAAGGCTTGTCCATGCCAATTTGTCATTTTACCATGTTTTGGCATTACTCTACCTTCGATTGTTAAAAGCTTTCTTTTAGTCCTACCTTAAGAGTAATTTATAAAGGGAATACATTTGCAACAAAAACTACTGTTTTTATTATAAGAAAGAAAGAAATAGAGACATGGTGAAAACAAGGCTTGCTAGCACATACTTGGAATACAAATTCTTATGTCACCAAAGATATAATGGGCTTAATAGAGGCTTGCTTGATTGCATATTTATGGTAAGCAATTGCTGTATACAATACTAGTCAATCTTGTACATGTACCTATGCAAAATGCGAGAGAGAGAGAGAGAGAGAGAGTATACCAGAAAAGGAAGAGAGAGGGAAAGCATCATAGTAAGTGCAGACCCAGTCATCTTCGGCAGAATACGGTGGGCCCTGCACATCCAAAACCGCACATGCAGTGATTGCAGTAAAACAATGCATGCTGCCACCTGTCTCTGGATACAGTATTGAGTTCTCACATGGTGCATTGAACACTGCATCAACTTGTACCTTGGCCAATCTCTCCTCTGTTGAGAGCACAAGAAAGTAAAAAAGGCATAAATAAACAGTTCGCAGTAGGAAGGTTCCATACAATATCCCTGAAACCTAAAATATCACGGATATATCCTACTGAGATGCTAAAAAGTGTAAGGGGAAAAAGAAGAATCATAGACAGTTCCATAAGACATAGGAAAAACGAAATAAACCTTCAGCAAAACAATACCTATACCCAGGGGAGCATACTGATAATGCTATAAGCAGTCTTTAATTCATGAATAATGCTAAACAAATCGTCCCTAACTAATCACCTATTCAATACTCGGCAGAAAGATATAGTAACATCTAAAATCATCTTCTCACCCTTTATACCCCCCCCAGCCCCCTATTTTATAATATATTGTTGTGATTTTATACAACTTATTGAGCCTTTTGGCATTAATTGATGAATTATATTTATATACTATATTAATATTTAAAACTTAATATTCAACGTAAATCACTATGTAGCATAGCTTCTGCTATAGCTTCAATAGCTTGCTATTGCATTTACTGAGGCATCTCTACACAGTGGAAGTAGTATTTAAGACATTGGTTCTCATCAATTGGGGGAGGGGATCTGCACCAAATTTACACACTACAAACAAGGCCCTAATTCGCAAGTAGTGGTGGATAGGGGTGAGAAAATCGCTCATAACTCGCTCACTAACAACTCGCTCTTTATCAACTCGCTCGTTAACTTAATGAACCAAGCATGAGCATACCCCAACTCGCTCATTAAGAACTGAGCACAGTTGTCAACTCAGTACTGTCTTCTCAACTTGAGTTGACTCGCTCATTAACTTAATAAACCAAGCACGAGCATAACCCAACTCGCTCGAACTCAAATCATTAACAGCCCTAGTGGTGGAGGTATAGAAATCCTAGCATTAAAAGAGTCTACTTATTTGAAGTAAAATAAAAGAAAACTAGGGAACTGCAACATAGATCTCTCTTCTGGATAGATGTTACTAGCAAAACCTAAAGCAAATAAGGGCAAGGAACTCTAAGATGGGACCAACATCAGCTAGGAGAAGCTTTCCAGCAACGCCTTGACCATCAACTTTTCTCAATTGCTCAAAACCCAAACATAAGATGAGGCCTAAACATGATGTTAGACTACATATCCAATTCATCAAATGGAAGGAGCATTAGACCATTAGATCCATCATATTCCTAAACTTTAGAAGGGGTCAAAAAGTGGAAGAACCCAAACTCCTATTTGCCTCTATTGTAACACTAAAGGTGAAAATCTTCATACTACTTGTCAGGAAAGGAGGATTCTCACCACCACCATCACCACTACCCCAACAACAACCACCAAGCCTTCAGTCCCAAACAGGTTGAGACCAAAGGGTGTGAAGTAAATACCACAAGTTCTTTTTATCCCACTAATCGATGTTACCCCTACCTCCTGTGAGACAGCTAAGAGGATCTGGGCTTGTATCAGAAGGAGAGGGGGATGAGGTTAAGCACCAACACAATGGATGACCATGGAAAACCTTGTGCAAACCTAGAAAGGGCATTGTGTGCAATAAACAGAATTGGTTGTGTACAGTATTTCTGCTTTTTATGGGGAGAATGAAACAGGCTAACTTACGAGGGAGAGACACCTAAGCCGATCAAAGGTCTTACAGCCATGAGACCACTACACGGCTGGTGTAGGAGGCCATTGCATTAAAAGACAGTGAAACTGAAGATCCTAATGATATGGAGTCACAAACCAAAGCTGTACCCTCTTCGTATTTTGTTTCACGCAAGTGTACCACTTTGAATCAGCTATTAGGGATATAATTGTAGAATCGCTATCAGGAACTTTGAATCAGCTATGTAGCTTAATTTTGACTAAAACTGATTTCTATTTACTACTATGTATTTATAGAATTGATATAGTTTCCTTAGTGATAAAACCAGTAATATCAATAACAACTTTCTCATAAAAGAAAAGAGAGAGTGAAATATCAACAAACAATTCCTCAAAAGGAAAATGTCAACCACCAACACCCTCACTCCAAAAAAAATATATATATATATAGGAAAACTAATGTTTCTCTACTAAGAAGAAAAGAGGAGCAGATTGGTCTCTTTTTTTATATAAAGAATTGGGTAACTTTGTGTTTTGCATGGGGGCACCACCCCCACCCCCCCCCACAACCCAAACCCTGTTCCTCAATTTCATCTTTCATCACCATCAAGTTTATGTTTGCTTAATCAGAAACAATTTAAAAAGCATAAAATAAAACAACACAGTACCGCCATTCATAACAGTTGCAGACTCGTCAGAGGGCTGAGAGGACAGGACCCAACCATAAGACTTGATGTGCATGGCACCCAAGAGAATCTTGCTGACGACAGTCATACCAGGGTTATCATGCAACGGTATAACAGCCGACTTAGGCAGACAGTATATACCAATCTGCATAAATACTTATTTTAATACGAGGATATGTCATTTATATATTCCAGCACATAGTACAGTTCTTGGAAAACAAGAGTTAGGCAGTGACAGATACCAGCACTTGACAGGAATGGTAAACTAATAAGCTTTATTTGGGCAACTATTAGATTTACCAGGAAAACTGTACCAGAAGTGGTACTGAGTTTGACAGGTTTGATAGAAACATGGTAAAACCGGGTTCATCCAAATCAAGAAAAAAAGAAGAAGAAAAGACCAAAAACCAAGAGGATTAAAATACTTCTCTGATGAACTGTTATGGTTCCACAAAAATAATAAACAGGCTTCTGCCAAAATCTGAGATTAATTATCCATCACCTACTCATTCTAGTCCAAACTGGCAGCAATTCTCCAATTTTGTCTCTCACCTTTTGTAAATAATATCAATAATATCCCTCTTTTCGAAATAATGGGTTCACCAAGCACTTGTGAACGCATGTGTTTAGATTTCAGATATAACTTAGCTCTTCTTCTAAATGCAGGTACACAATGTTCTTATTTTAATGAAAAATGGGATAGACAGGAAAATATCCCAGTAAGTACGGACATATAAGCCCCATTTCCTTTCAGGAAAATTTCAGATTGCAGTAAATTCATTAACTCAAGTAAAAAAAATTAATAAAATAATAGTAAGATAAGCTATTTACCGAAAAATTGGGGCACTGATAAATGTGCAAATAGGTAACAGGCGGAGGCAAATCAGAGTTCACGTGCCTGAAATATTCCATATTTGGGTTCAAACCCAGTTCCTCTGGCTTCATTCTTTCTACACCAAATAAGTTTAACAATAATATTAATAACAAACATAAATAAGTTTAGCAATAATATTAGTAACAAACATAAATAAAAAAATAGTTCAAAATTGGAAGAAATCAAATTTTCTATCTAGACGAGTTATCTGAAGAGCATGGAAATATCATCTCGACTATTTGGTTACCAAATGAGGAATTTGCTCCTGTATGAATGGTAAATTATACAAGACCATGGATTTATCTCCATCTATATATCATAAGGTAGATTGCAAAGGTTTAAATAGCGTTCATCGCATCATAGCAAAACGGTTAAAAAAAACGACGCTATACCCATATTGTACCGCTATAGCGTGCTATAGCACTGATAGCGCCATAGCTTTTATGGTCCGAAAAACGCTATAGCGCACAATTTAGAACCCTGGTAGATTGCAACAATAAATACAATTCTAATTATGCTGTATGCTAAGCCATGGTCCAATTTGCCAGTATTAAATCAAACAAAATTACAATTGTTACTACTAGCAAGTTATTTTATTATTAGTTCAGACAAATAAAAGAGGATTGATTATGTGGCTCTAACATGCCGAGATGGGCAGTCCTATATTGTCGAAATGTTCTGTACAGACAACAATTAAGGATGGCACACATTCAAATTACAAGTTCTCAAAAAAATTAAATAGAAGTCTAGTTTGTGTATTATCGTATACTAATGCAAGTTCATAAATAAGTATACTATGCAGGTTTACACTAAAGTAAATTAATGCAAGTTATTGAACAAGCTACTCTGTAGATCCAAATTCCATATTTAATAGGAGATTTGATTCTGTTGTACTCAGCATAAACAGCTTGAACAAAAGCACATAGTAAAACCCAGACCTCCACAACCCAAACTCCAGGAGAAGAATTATTATACTTGGTATTGACATGTCAACCTCCACACCCCAAACTCCAGGAGAAGAATTATTATACTTGGTATTGGCATGTCAAGTTGGATCAAATACAATAACTATACCCCCCCCGCCGCACACACACACACCCCACCCCACCCCCCCCACAAAGACAAGAGAAACGGGAAAGAAAACAGCTAATATTTATTGCTGTGCAAAAATTAACTGACCACACATCCCATCTAAAGGATGGTTTCAGTGCCACAACTTTTCGCTGCTACAAGACGCAACAACCTCTCTAACTGTTTGATTCGTTTTTCATTACGAGTGATGTGCCGTTTAATTTCTATAATTATTTCAGTTTATACTGCATAAGATCAAGAGTCGTAAAATGAACAAATCATGTTAACCACACTGGAGTACTGAACAATAATTAGCGCATTCATCTTTTGTCCCCAAAAAATAACGAAGTCGCTCATGATGAATCAGTCATGAAGAGAAACAGATCAATAGTTCGGATTTTCCGTTTAGATTTAGATTTTAAAAAACTAATGCAAGAGAGAAGTTGTGGCAACTTGTGGCACTGAAACTCCTCATCTCAATATACTTTATTATTATGCAAAGTCAAACGCTTGAAATAGAATTGATTATGATAATGCATTATATTCATTGCATGATAGTACGAACAAGCACACAACAAAAAGCTTCATCAATCAATCTATTATTGGAACTGATAAAATGACTTGGATAATTTATTGCCGTGTCAGACTATGCCAACGATCAAACCAATAATTCAAATATGATGCACATAATGCTTCATGAACCCGGCCAGTGTGTGTGTGTGTGTGTGTGTAAGTGCATAAAATAAATAAATAAATTCAACAAAGCTAGGACATGAGATAGATTACATGAAAATGTTACTACATACAATTCATTAATACAGACGCATATAGAGCCCCATGGTCATTGAACACAGATAAAAAAATTAAAATAAATTACCAAGGTAAGAAGAGAGGCGACTGACATCCTCTCGGCTGGGCACGACGCCGGGCCCGCACTCAGCAAAGACCGCATTACACATGTCATACAAGCCTTGTACAGTAATTGTTCTATACTTCCTCCTATTCCTCCTCTTAGTGTACATCGAAGAACCTTCAAATAAGTTCACAAGTGGAGCAGCAGCAGTAAGAAGACTGGATTGAATCCTAATACCTAAAACCCAGGAGAGTTGTATTGTACAGTGATGCTCGGAGTCTAGGCCGTTAGGTTCACACACAGGTTGGTTTCTATTTGTGGTTTTGTTGTACAAACTACAAAGCGTCGAATAGGGAGGGAATTGAATCGGAGGGATTTGGAACTAGATTTGGATTGAGGTGAAGATCGGGGATTAATTTGAGGAAAGGAAAAGAAAGGATATGAGAGAAAGGGGTTATTTTGTTGACTTTTGAGGCGGTGTACCTGTATTAGGAGTCCGTGTCCTCTGGGATATCTCAATTTTTACGTGACCGACGTTTCCGGTGCCTATTGGGGGGAGCGTAGGGGGCCAGTATTATTTGAGCTTTGAGATTCGTGCAGAACGTATTTGAACGATCAAGATATTCCAAAAAGTCATGCAAAGTTTGAGATATCTCAGAGAATGCGAATTCCTGTATTAGTGGAAGTACAAAACCAGGAATTCAGAGTAGGTTCGATGCCCATCGGACGTACTTTGGTTCGATGGGTGAATGACCATTCGATTAAATTAAGATCCGTGCCGAGTACATTAAAATTCTCTGTTTCAATTTCCGTGCACACCAATCTTAATGCTAATTTTACATTGATAGAGCTAATCAGCTAATTGAACTTAAAAAGTAAGTCCGATGCCCATCGGACCTACTCCTGTGCGTCTTCAATGCATTACAAGATTACATGTGCCGTGCATTTTGAGCTGTTTAGGTAGGCTAGGTTCTTCGTAGACCATCTCATTGACAGTCTAGTGCATAAGGTTTAAGGCCGATGGAACATGTTCAGCTATCTTCATAAACCAACGAAATTCCTTTGAAGAGGTTGACAAGTGGGTCTAGGGTAGTCGGGAGTAGTTTGCGCACTCCAATTTGTACCCAGACAACTTAGGATAATTGCTAGGGTTTCCAATGCCACGTGGCACCAATCAGAACTCTGAATTTTGTAAAATCCATATCTCTTCAACCATTTTGAGTTAGGAAGTGTATGACATATCAACATTCATGATTATTTGAGTAGAATCTAGCCATGAATTTTATTTTGTAGAATTTACTTCCTATTTTGTGGTTTGGTCTATTTTAATATATGATTGACATATTAAAATAGCCAATTTTGTTTAATCAAATGGCATCTTTGTCCAAATAATTAAATTTTCAACTTTTTAGGGTCCAAGTAATTAATTTCTAACTATGGAACTGTATCAGAACACAAAGAGGTACATAAAAGGCTCATAACAAGGCTTAAACCAGACAACAACGAATACATTTATTTTAACTGATACCGGTGATAGAAAGAGAGTTAAACAAAAAATTATCCAATGGGAAGTTCTAACAATATGTTTGTGCGAGGAATTGATCTATGAACTCATATGTTGACCAAAGTTCAATTACCGCCATACTTAATAGGAATTGTGGCATGCTCGGTTTAGGGTTTAGGTCAAACTCAATTTATCCAATATTATTCACTAATTAGCCAACAAACCCCTTAAAAATCAAAATTGAGCATCAATTAGTCTGACCAGGTGCTGAATTGTTAAGTCTAAGATTTCAGTTTTACATATGGGTATGAAAGCCATTATTTATGCATATGCATCCTAGAAATTCATCTTTAATAAAATTATATTTATTTTAGCCAAGCTACATATCACACAAAACATCAAGAGAAAACCCTATTTCTACAATATAATTAACAAGAAACCAATTAATAAGCAAGGTCAGAGAAAAGGAAATGATCTATGAATTGAGATATTGAGCAAAATCACTAAATTCAACAAGCAACGAGCGTACTAGACTGGGATCAATCGTTAATAGCTAATTAACTCACAAACTAGTAACCACAAAGAAGACATACCTGATTTCACAGAATTAGATAAAAGCGCCATGACTACAGGTTAGACAAATACTTCAAGTGTGCACAACACACATGAGCTGCTCCTCTTTCCATACTTTTCTTTGTCTGCAATATTTGTTAATCTTATGTAAATCTAATTTGTTGTCATAAAAGTAGTGTGCTAGTGTTGTACTCTAAAAAGTTGGAGTTTTAGTTATTTGGACAAAGACGCCACTTAACTACAAAATTGGTCAATTAAAAAGTCAATCATGTTTTAATTTGACACGATGCCACAAAATGGGAAATGCAAATCTACAAAATAATATTCATGATTAAATTATACATTGAAAATCATGAATTTTAATATATTACATGTCTCCTAACTCAAAATGGTTGGGAAGTTATGATTTTTACAAAATTCAGAGCTTTGATTGGTGGCACCAGAGCTTTGTGTACCCATAGCAATTGGCAAAGGAAACCTTGCAATCTCGGGATAGCAAACCACCCTCTGACAAGGTAGAACCCACCAGTCGGCCCTTCAAACCCAAAATTCGTTTGGTTCAAAAATGGATAAAATCGGTTCACTTTGTCTGAACTTTGTAAACTCATTTGAATGGCTCATAAGACCTAGCCTATCCGAAACCAAGACTAAACCTTACAAAGGTCCGAATTTTTTACCGAATTTTTTATTAATAAAAAAATAATAAAATAAATATCGCAATTGAGAAAACATTTCCGTTATTTTTGAAATGTAGGAAGTTCGTTGTACAGAACAACGGTCAGAGCCTGTTGTTTTTGGCAACAGCCTGATTAGCGTTACTCTAATTCATTGCTAACTGATGAGGAAACGGAAAAAAAAATGAGTCCGTTGTTCAGAATCACAGCTAGGGACGGAAAAAAAAAAAAAAAAAAAAAGGCGTTCGTTGTCCAGAACAACGGCCAGAGGCGGAAAATAATAAAAAATAAAAATTCGGGCCATGATTTTAAGCGGGGCTTCGTAGGCAAGAGAGTCAGAAGTCCAAATTCATATCTAACCAATCACATCAAAAATGACAAAAAGTATGTCGGATTGAATGGATCAGATTTGGTTGAACGGATTGGATATTTTTGGGGTAGCTTGCTTATTAATTTCTTTTATATAACTGTGGATGTCCAAATTTTATAATTTGTATATTTATTCATAAAAAAAAGATTTAAAATAAAATTTAATTAAAGAAGGATTCAAATATTTTTTTTCCTTGTCTTCATAAATTAATTATTATTTAAAAATTTCATAACAAAATTCAAAATTGAAACGTAAAGGTGAATTGATAAGAATCGGACTCTGCTGCTTTTCTAATCCCAACCATTCAAATTTTTTGAGATTTGTGTATGAAAAAGTTTTTTTATCGAGATACGTGAATTGAAAATTTTGAATGGTTGAGATGGGAAAAACAGAGTCCTGCTTTTCTTTGAGAAAAGCAACAGAGTCAGATCCAATTGATAAACAGCACCGTTCAATTATATTAATTATAAATTAAAAAAATAAGGTGATATAATTAAAAAATAAAAATTTATATATTACAAAAAATATATATATATATCCTGCAACTCACTTTAAAATCTGTCCAAAATCTTAAACGAGTCACTTCAATATTCAAATCAGCCAGTTTGAGTCATTCATAAGTAAAGAACATGAAATAATATTAGGGGTGCAAACGAATCGGATACAGATCGGATACTGCTAAATCCATATTCGTATCCATATTTTTTTTCCGAATACGGATACGGATCGGATATTAATCGGATACAGATAAGAATCGGATATTAATCGGATACGGATACGAACCTGATATTTTCGGATACGAATACAAATATAATTCAGATTCCTAATTCGATACACACATCATTACAAAATATATAACAATATAACAGAAATTCACCAAATATATATAATTCTAAAATAAAAAGAATAAAATATACGTACAAATATTTGATGAAAATATCTAAATCATAAGGTTATGATGAAAATATTTGGACTTTTGACTCTCTTGCCTACTAAGTCCCGCTTAAAATCACGGCCCGAATTCTTTTTTTATTTTTTTTATTTTCCGCTTCTGGCCGTTGTTCTGGACAATGGACGTCTTTTTTTTTTCCGCTTTTGGCCGTTGTTCTGGACAACGGACTCGCTTTTTTTTTCTCAGTTAGCGACGAATTAGATTAACATTAATCAGGTCGTTGCCAAAAACAACGGTCTCTGGCTGTTGTTCTGTACAACAATCTTCCTACATTTCAAAAATAACGGGAATGCTTTCTCAATTGCGATATTTATTTTATTATTTTTCTATTAATAAAAAATTCGTAATTTTTTATTAATAAGAAAATTATAAAATAATTATCGTGATTAAGGAAGCAATCCCGTTTTTTTGTGAAAAGTAGGAAAACCACGAATTTTCGTAACGTCCAGAGGCTGTTATCCTTGGCAACAGCCTGATTAGCGTAATAGCATTAGTGGTGTGAAAAATGATTAAGTGGCCATGATTCACGCCAACGGACAGACGAGGCCGTTATTCGCACCAACAGCCTGGGAAGAAAAAAAAAATGAGTCCGTTATTCATGCCAACGGCCTGGGCGGAAAAAATAAATAAAAAAAAAAAAGCGGTCCGTTGTCTTAGACAACGGACAGGGGAGAAGTTTAAAATGCGATCTTAAAATGATCACATTTGTCTCTGTGTTGGTTCCCTGATGCGTGAAGATTCACACTATTAGCTTCATTTTTTTATATTTCTTTTTTGAAAAGAAAATTTGTCTTCATTTATTTATATTTCTTTTTCGGAAAGAAGATTTGTCTTCTCCTTCTTTCAAAGTAGAAAAGAAGATCCCTTTCCTTCATTTTTTGTCGTTGCTTAGTTCTATTATTACACCCCTCCTACTCTATTATAGGTGACATGTTAAGTGATCACCACGTGTGTGGCACTGGCACCTGAGATAAAAATGTTTATTACCATTTACATTTTATTTTTATATTTATTACATCATGTACATAATTAGATGGGCTAGCTAATTATTGCATGAATGGCGAATTCACAAAAGGATGAACAAAGCATGAACAGTTTGTTGTTCATGCCATTTTAGCTGCACATCACATATAATAGTAAGATAACAACTCGATCGCTAATGATTATGATTATGCCCTCATAGAAAATTCGCCACCAATTATACTTAAAATTTTCAAATCTCTGGAAGTTTCTAGTTTTGGAATTTTCAGCCAACCACTATCGGTGTCCTTACCGAGATCATTAAATGCAACTTGTAAGTAAACGGATATATGTTTTCTCTCAAAAAAATTTAAAAAAATTTCTCTCAAAAAAGTAAACGGATATATGTGGGGGGTTCGTTTAGTTGTAAACTAACTAATTGTGATAGAGAAATTTAATCTAAGACTCGTAAGTAAAAGATCGCACATACATTGAGTAAGTCAAATCAGAGTTTTAAACTTCTCCCCTGTCCGTTGTCTAAGACAACGGACCACTTTTTTTTTTTTTTTTTTTCGGCCTCAGGCCGTTGGTGTGAATAACGGACTCATTTTTTTTTTTCGCCCCAGGGCGTTGGCGTGAATAACGGCCTCGTTTGTCCGTTGGCATGAATCATAGCCACTTAATTATTTTTCGCACCACTAATGCTATTACGCTAATTAGGCCGTTGTCAAGGATAACGGCCTCTGGACGTTACGAAAATTCACGATTTTTCTACTTTTCACAAAAAAACAGGACTGCTTCCTTAATCACGATAATTATTTTATAATTTTTCTATTAATAAAAAATTGGTACAAAGGTCCCCCTCCTCCTCCTTCCCGATGACAGAGAATAGAAAGGAAAGCAAAATTCTCGCATTAGCAAAGGAACTGCTTCGAACCCTTCTGGATTCAGGCAACGTTCAACAAGGAGAAGATGAGAAATTTACCAATTGGGTTCCCGGGAAAGAATTAGAAGGTGGATTTGGGAACCTGCTATCTACAGCACCAATGATCAAATCAAGAGCATGAACACGCTCTCCATTCCTAGGCGACACTCCCTGATCATTCAATTGAAATCAGGAAGGAACTTGGTTAGCTAAACCGAAATGTAGTAACTGGTTGCTAGGGTTCCAGTTAAATCAAAGCAATTGATAAAGGGATGAGTCTCCTTAAGCCCCTGGAAGGCATCACTAAGACCAAGTGAAACTATTTTGGTGTTTGAATTAGTGTGCCAATGAATGTGATGTTCAAACCAGGTGACAAGCACCATGTCAGCAGGTTACCTGTGCCATAATTAGTCAATAGGTGACAGCTTGCAGGAGAAAGCGTATGTTTACCCCTAACACATGTTAAGGGAAGGCTAAATCCGCCTCCTGACAAATTTTATAAGGCCAAACGAAATTGAAGCTCAAAGCCGAAAATAGGCTTGTTCTGATGCAGGAACACCACACCACATCTCCAACTATTTTGTCATCATTAACGGTCACTGATCCATACGGGTTCATTTGTCAGCAGTCCGGAGAATAATTATAAAAATCTCATTTAATCCTAAAAGAAGATCTATAAAAAATTTATATTAAATCCTGAAGTGATACTCAAGACAGTGGTAACCAAAAATCACACCTTCGTGTGAAGAAATTTATAGACAATTAAATGAAATAAAAGTATAACAGACATGCTCTCGTCTCGATCCAGCTTTCCAGAGGACTTACACTGAAATAAAGTATTTTGTCCATAAACTTAATCCCAAAGCCCAATTCCAAAGCCCAGAAGGAATAACAAAATTAAATCGGACTCCAATCCAAAGTCCAAAATAATTTAGTTAAAGCCCAATACGGATATAAAACCCAACGATTAAATTTCAGAACCCAGAGAATTTTTATAAAATCTATAAAAGTCATGAGAAGTTCCAATTAAACAGATTAAATTCAAACAGACTTTAAATAAAATATAAAGTATTTAATGGATCCAAGAAAGCCTAAAAAATTCTGAACAAAGTAAAATATCTTTAAATGATCTAAAATGAAATTATAAAATTCATAATAAATCACTATGAAGACATATTGGGAGATGGATATCGAATCAAGGATGGCTTTGGAGAGATCGCGCTTGACCACATCTGGCATTTGTTATCATTTCCTGGAGGAAGGGGGAGTCAGTGTGGTTGTCGACGTAGCCAGGTTGGATACCACCATATGCCTTCTTCTTCCATTTCTGACAGGGTCGGCCCTGGTTGTCGGTCTCCATGAGTTGCTGTTTACCTTGTTAGTGATAAGTGTTTGGTTGGGGCATTGATTTTACCTGGTTGAGAAAGTGTGAGTACTTCATCGAGATATGTAAGCCATGAAATATGCTGTTGTTGTACTGGTACAAAACCAGGCCAGTGCAAATTGAAGCAAAATTAAGGTTTACTCATCCTCCATTCAGAAAATGCTGTGGTTATACTGGTGCTAGACCAAACCTGGTTAATGTGACTACCAATTAAAGTTGTATACCAGGAAAACATTGTGGTTGTACTAATAACAGATTGGACCGATACCAATTGTAAACCAATTATAATTGTAGACCAACTCTCACTATATTATTTCATTTTGTTGACAGTCTTCAAAAATGTTCAGTCTTCCCTGGCAGGGTCTAAAAGCAGGGACTAGAATGCACAAGTATTATAAAATCAGTGACAAGAAAATGCTCACTCCAGTTGAGGTATTTATTATAGAGTGAGGCTATGGAACTATGCAGAAGGTTCATCTTCATTGGTAGATCATTGAGATCAAATTGATACACCATGAACAGATTATATTATCATAAGCATTCTTAGCAATAGAAAAATTCTTATTTTTTTTTTATTAATAAAATTTATAGTTCGTCCTTTTTGAGGATTTTGAATCTTAAAACTAGAAATTGAAATGTAATAAATTTTTAAATTCTATTTAATTTGGACACATTTGGGTTGTTGCTCGGAGACATGTTAGCTCCCTAGTACTGTTACACACCTCTGGTCATGAGGCAGGCCACAAGAGTAGGGAAAAGCTGCTAGCTATGAAAAATTCTGGGAAACATCAACAGTTGCTGGCTTCTTTGTCAAAAACAATTCTTCATTGGTAGCAAAAAAGTTATCCATTAAGCGGAGGAAATAGCATCACATTAAGCATGTTCCCTCAAAGTAGATCGGTTCATACTATGGATCAATGTTTTCGTTTTTAGAGTCCAAATAGTCAATTTGAACCGTTCGAGATGATTTCCATATGAAAATGTACTTGCAGACTAAATTTTGCATTTTTTTGAATTTTTTAAATAGGTAGAAAATCACTACTTTTGAATGGTCTAGAATCTTTTGATCAAGTGATTTTCTACCTATCTAAAAAAATAGTAAAAAATTATAATAAACGTAAAAATTTGATCTACAAGTATATTTTCATATGGAAATCATGTTGAACGGTGGTTCAAATCGATTGTTTGGACTTTAAAAATGGAGATATTGATCCATAGTACAGACAAATATGCGCTATGCATAGTACTGAAACCTCACTCTTTATTATAATATTTTTGTATTATTTGGGATATTTTGCAAATTATACTCCATACTTTATCAGATATGCAAATGAGATTACAAATATGCAAGTCAACATTATACAAATTTCGACAAAACCAAAACAAATTCTTGTAATTGGCTAATGTCCAAAGAATACCTTTCATCCAAGTTTTTTACTGTAATCAGTGGTGGTATAAAATCCACACAATATAAATATTATCAGGTCCTGTGCAAAATTATCCGTCAGAGTATATCATATTTTCACTATTGTCGGTCACTAAGATATGAAGATAAGTCTGATTATTCCTATCTAAAGAGGCTTTTTCATAACCTATTCATTCGTCCAAATTATTGCTATCTAAAGAGGCCTTTTCAACTCACCCCCTTCCAATTGGACCTGTTCCGACCCTCCACATGATTTCTACAAGTTTCTAAAGCCAGAATCTTGTTCAATTCACTATATGATTCCATAAACTACTACTAGTCATAAATGCATCACAGCTTCATGAAAGGAAAAAGAAGCACATACCTTAAAGTAAGTAGAGAAGACCCATCATTTGTTAACTCACATAATTGTCCCTTTTCTCTGCGTGTGGAATTGAGAGCACTAGAAACCAGTAAGGGACGTTGAAGTTCAAAAGTGATTTGATTCCCCTTGACCAAGTTCAGGCATTCCTATAAGAGAGGGAAAAATGCATCAGATATGCTAACCTGAAAAGTCTGACACCACAAAGTTTTTGAGAGGAATAGAAATGATAATAAAGCTGAGGAAGTATTTGAGAAAACATAGGCATATGATGATGCCTTCCATTAGCAAAATAATATGATGCTTTATGTGGTACCATAAGTTTCTCGACAACAAGGTTTATGGAAAAAATGAACTGGTAGTATTGCTCAGTCAACTACTTTGCTTTAACTTATTATTGCAATAGGTTTGAAAAAAAAGATATATTACTTCCAGGGATTACAATACCTGCTGGTTCATCCAGTACTGTATGGCATTTGGTATTGCTTATGAAAAAGGAACGGCCTTCTATGTGGCTTTGACTGCCCTCACCGGCAAAATTTAGTTTTAGAGCCATAATTGATTTAAATAAATTAAACATTTTAAGGTGATAACAAATGTAAAACATACACAACAATCACATAACATAATTTATTTTTCAAAAGTAACCAAAATATAACAAAAATAAAAATAAATATATGACCTGAGATCAGAATCTCTGGTTACATGCCAGGTTCAACTTGGGCGGGCCTAATTGATTCGAAAGAATAGTAGTAATAGTACCCATACCTTTTCACAACTCTTCTCCTCGTTGAAGCAGTGGAGCTGGCAATTCTGAAAAAGCAAAGGGCAGCCAGAACAAATGTGCATGTGTTGAAGTGATGGTAAGAGTGGGAGTTCATGTAGCTGTGGACTGTGCTTTACATGCAATTTTCTTACCGACCTTAGTTGTGGTAAAGTTTTCAGTTTGTTACATTGCATGATAGTAAGTGTATGTAAAAGTGGCAGATCTTCCTCCTTGACCCCATCCCATTTCTCCAATGCATCCATCAATATGAACTGTAAAGTCTCCAGGGCTGGAAAAGTATGATCAAATCCTTGCTCAGTACCTCCACAAAACTCGGGTCCCACATTTATTAGTTTGGGCAGGTTTTGTATCAGGAGGTGCTTAAGACCCTGGAGCTGGCCAAGGGGCGGCAGTTCATCACAATTCCGGCAATCTTCTAGAGTTATTGTGACTAATTTGGTGAAATGCTGATCCCCTACCCATTTGGGAAGTTTAGAACCACAAAAACCTTTTATTGTCAAATGTTGTAGGTTCTCACTAGGCTGGAGCCCTTCGAGTACCATATAAGAGGATTCTGAAGGTAGCATTTCTGAACTACAAGGAGATATTGACCATTGCAGAGTCAATCTTTTTAGCTTTGCCTTCTTAATCAGTTGGGCCTTCTCGGCTTCTTCTTTATTACATATATTTTGCAATCCCAAGATCTGCAATTCATTTTTCAAATTTTTCAAATTATTTAATTCTCCAATTCTGCAACTCTGTGAGTCACTTGTCACGAAAAATATTGGCAACTCTACAAGATTAAATAACTTCCCAATACCGGGCGGGATGCAGACACTGGAACACTCCAGTTTAGGTAATTCTAGATGCCGCAAATTTAAAAGATGCTTTATACCCCAGGGAAGCTCATTTAGAGAGTAACAATCCTTCAGATCTAATGTTTGCAACTTGAAGAGACCACAAATTGACTCTGGCAACCTTTGTAGTTTGGTTTTCTTGAGCACAAGATAGCGCAAGTGTATTAAGTGGTTGACTGACCTAGGTAGTTCCTTGATGTTAGTGTGACTTAAATCAAGTGCTCTCAAGCATTTAACAAAGGAAAACAGGCCAGTGGACACATTAATTCTGAAGCTTTCATGTTCAGACTTGCACTCAGTCCTACTGATAAGCAAAAGGCTTTGAAGGTCTTTCTCGTTTTGGAGCTGGAATTCTATAGTTTTCTCCAAATCCAAGCACGGAGGAACCAGTGATAAGTGCCTAGCCTTTTCATGACAATCACACAGTTTGTGACCTTCTATTCTGCAACATTCGTGCGCAATAGATTGTATCAACTCATGAAACAGATCATGCATCACATACCTCTCGACACCAACACTATCCATTTGGAAGAAATATCTCGATACCAACTCATCGAAGTATTTTCCTCCAACCTCTTCATTCTGCAGAAGTCTATGTGGCTCAACAAATTCTTGTCCAATCCATACCCGGATTAATTGCTCTTTCTCAAACACATATCCCTTTGGAAAGAGAGAGCAATAAGCATAACATCGTTTTAAATAAGGCGGAAGGCGATTATAAGCAACTTGTAAAGGTGACAAAATCTCACTTAGAAGCTGATCATTACTACACAATTCGCTATGCAAAACATGAAGCCACTTCTCTTCATCAGCAGCTGAGTGAAGAAAATCCCCAATTACTTTTGCTGCTAAAGGTAAACCTTTACTCTTCTTCACAATCTCTCGACCTATTGGTTCCAAAGAGGAACAAGTACTCGTATTACGGCCTTCAAATACCCTTCTCTTGCTGATCAACCAGCAAATCTCATCAGGCAGGCAAACTAGATCATGAACATGAGTAGATTTAACAATGGTACTCACGTTCATATTCTGGGTTGTAAAAATTACTTTGCTCCCTTTGGCAGCGCGATTAAGAGATGCCTCCAAGCTCTCCCAATTTGATTTAACCAAATCCCGATTTTTATCACTCACCCAGACATCATCAAGAACAAGCAAGACCCGCTTCCCTGTTAGAAGCCTTACTAGCGTGTCCTGTAGCAAATTATATTCTCTTTGATCAGGACATGCTCCTAAGGCTTCAATAATTCTCCGTGTTATATACTCAGCATCAAAATCCTGAGAAGCACATATCCAAATATGACCGTTGAAATGATTTTGAACTGTCTCATCGTGGTACAAATGCTGTACCAGAGCAGTTTTCCCAACTCCAGGCATACCGACAATACAGATAGAATCAAAAGACCGACTAGAATCGTCACGTAGCAACAACTCACGAACACCCTTCAAATCCTTCTCTCTGCCATAGAGTTCTCCTGTAGGAAGAGAAGTGGACGCAAGCCCCCTAGAATAGGCACGCCGTGGCCCATCCTCCTCACTCAGCCGTAGGTCCCTCCGGTCGGCAGCAATCTCATCATACCTCTCCATCATCCTCTCAATTTTTAAATCGAAACACTCTGATGGAAAAGAGGAGAACAGAAGGCAAACCTCTTGGCGCTTCCTCTTGCCATCTTTAAATCCGATTAGTTCAGAATTGAAGTCCTCTAGTTGGCCCGCTCTGAAGGAGGCAAACTCGATCTCCTCCAGTACATCCTCAGCACGACGCTGAAGGTCTCTGAGTTCTCCCATCCAGTGCTGGTCAAACGCATCAAAGATGGGTAGGTCATCGGCTGATTTGAGAGCAGATCTGACTCGATCGAGCTTACATTTGAGCTTCTCCAATTCTTCTTCTTTGACAAAAGAGGGCTGGGAGCCATGCCCGAATGTCGAGCTGAGGGGAGCGATCAGCTTATTGCTCGTGACTCGGAAGGAAATC